>JACEVL010000219.1:55000-187888 GCA_020284085.1 Aporrectodea caliginosa
TAACTTTGACTGGCGATTGATCGTTGTTTACTCTTTTTATGTAATTTCTTAACTTTGACTGCCGATTGATCGTTGTTTACTCTTTTTATGTAATTTCTGAACTTTGACTGCCGATTGATCGTTGTTTACTCTTTTTATGCAATTTCTTAACTTTGACTGCCGATTGATCGTTGTTTACTCTTTTTATGTAATTTCTGAACTTTGACTGCCGATTGATCGTTGTTTACTCTTTTTATGTAATTTCTTAACTTTGACTGCCGATTGATCGTTGTTTACTCTTTTTATGTAATTTCTGAATTTTGACTGCCGATTGATCGTTGTTTACTCTTTTTATGTAATTTCTTAACTTTGACTGCCGATTGATCGTTGTTTACTCTTTTTATGTAATTTCTTAACTTTGACTGCCGATTGATCGTTGTTTACTCTTTTTATGTAATTTCTTAACTTTGACTGCCGATTGATCGTTGTTTACTCTTTTTATGTAATTTCTTAACTTTGACTGCCGAGTGATCGTTGTTTACTCTTTCTATGTAATTTCTGAACTTTGACTGCCGAGTGATCGTTGTTTACTCTTTTTATGTAATTTCTGAACTTTGACTGCCGATTGATCGTTGTTTACTCTTTTTATGTAATTTCTTAACTTTGACTGCCGATTGATCGTTGTTTACTCTTTTTATGTAAATTCTGAACTTTGACTGCCGAGTGATCGTTGTTTACTCTTTTTATGTAAATTCTGAACTTTGACTGCCGAGTGATCGTTGTTTACTCTTTTTATGTAAATTCTGAACTTTGACTGCCGAGTGATCGTTGTTTACTCTTTTTATGTAATTTCTGAACTTTGACTGCCGATTGATCGTTGTTTACTCTTTTTATGTAATTTCTTAACTTTGACTGCCGATTGATCGTTGTTTACTCTTTTTATGTAATTTCTTAACTTTGACTGCCGATTGATCGTTGTTTACTCTTTTTATGTAATTTCTTAACTTTGACTGCCGATTGATCGTTGTTTACTCTTTTTATGTAATTTCTTAACTTTGACTGCCGAGTGATCGTTGTTTACTCTTTCTATGTAATTTCTGAACTTTGACTGCCGAGTGATCGTTGTTTACTCTTTTTATGTAATTTCTGAACTTTGACTGCCGATTGATCGTTGTTTACTCTTTTTATGTAATTTCTTAACTTTGACTGCCGATTGATCGTTGTTTACTCTTTTTATGTAAATTCTGAACTTTGACTGCCGAGTGATCGTTGTTTACTCTTTTTATGTAAATTCTGAACTTTGACTGCCGATTGATCGTTGTTTACTCTTTTTATGTAATTTCTGAACTTTGACTGCCGATTGATCGTTGTTTACTCTTTTTATGTAAATTCTGAACTTTGACTGCCGAGTGATCGTTGTTTACTCTTTTTATGTAATTTCTGAACTTTGACTGCCGACTTGATCGTTGTTTACTCTTTTTATGTAATTTCTGAACTTTGACTGCCGATTGATCGTTGTTTACTCTTTTTATGTAAATTCTGAACTTTGACTGCCGAGTGATCGTTGTTTACTCTTTTTATGTAATTTCTGAACTTTGACTGCCGAGTGATCGTTGTTTACTCTTTTTATGTAATTTCTGAACTTTGACTGCCGATTGATCGTTGTTTACTCTTTTTATGTAAATTCTGAACTTTGACTGCCGAGTGATCGT
The DNA here is from genome assembly GCA_020284085.1 of Aporrectodea caliginosa. Classification (NCBI taxonomy): domain Eukaryota; kingdom Metazoa; phylum Annelida; class Clitellata; order Crassiclitellata; family Lumbricidae; genus Aporrectodea; species Aporrectodea caliginosa. The sequence goes on from JACEVL010000219.1 coordinate 56,692, forward strand.
TGTTTACTCTTTTTATGTAAATTCTGAACTTTGACTGCCGAGTGATCGTTGTTTACTCTTTTTATGTAATTTCTGAACTTTGACTGCCGATTGATCGTTGTTTACTCTTTTTATGTAATTTCTTAACTTTGACTGCCGATTGATCGTTGTTTACTCTTTTTATGTAATTTCTGAACTTTGACTGCCGAGTGATCGTTGTTTACTCTTTTTATGTAAATTCTGAACTTTGACTGCCGAGTGATCGTTGTTTACTCTTTTTATGTAATTTCTGAACTTTGACTGCCGATTGATCGTTGTTTACTCTTTTTATGTAATTTCTGAACTTTGACTGCCGAGTGATCGTTGTTTACTCTTTTTTGGCAATCTAAACGGTTGATGAAAGACGGTAGACGAAAGAGAAATACCGAATGAGGCTTAGGTAGCCTATGCCTATGTTCAATTAAAGCGGTCGGCGTACATGAAAGATAAGTACACAAGGCTTATGCAGGCCTACGCTATGAGTAAGTAGACCTCTATAAATGAACAGTTTTAAACGCGCAGTCCAGTTATGTGAAAGTAATTTCGCGATTAAGACTGAGAATGGCGTTACAATTTGTGAAAAGCAAGAAGGGTCGCGTTTTGTTAATGGTTGAAGGTTGTACGTTCAGACTGGAAAAAATAAAGAACCGAAAGGAAATGTGGAAGTGCACCGAATATCGTACAGAAAAGTGCAAGTCTCGTTGTCATACACTCGATGGGATTATGACATTTGCACGCACTTCTACAATGCAACATCGGGCTTTTTCGGTTGTGGGACCGAGTATCTGAATGGGCTTCCTCTAGAGCTCCGTCTCCTACCTAGGAACTCTTCACCTGCATTTTATACCTCTCTGAAACTATTCTTTTTCAGCCGTGGTTGGGCCGGGAGCGCTCTGAGTAGATATCTTGAAGGAGCGATACATGGAGGATGCGGAGATGGCACTTCATATACGTCAACTACTGGCACTTGCGTTCGTTCCGCATAACGACGTCATTACATCGTTCGAGGAATTGATTGACTCCGATTACTTCAAAGAGCATGCCGAAGTTCTGCAAGAGCTGTTGAACTATTCCGAAGATACTTGGATAGGAAGACCGACGCGACGAGGTGGACGGAGCAATCCGTTGTACAACCATGACATGTGGAGTGTCCACAATTCCGCACACCACGATCTTCCCAAAACGAACAACTCGATAGAGGGCTGGCATAGGGGATTCAGTCACCTACTTGGGGCTTATTATCCCACCATTTGAAGATTTATTGACTGTTTGAAGAAAGAACAGAGCCTCAAGAAATGAAGTTGGAGCAATTCGTCTCGGGCCAGCAGCAAACACACGGAAGGAAAACATTCAAGGAACTTGCCAAGCGTATCAACGTCGTGGTTGAAGATTACGGTAACAGAAGCAACCTGGATTACCTCAGAGGGATAGCTCATAACCTCACACTCAACGTATGAACCTGCTAATAGGCATTGACAATTTTTTTAGATTGAACATTTATGCAGAGACTTTCGTTTCGTTGACTATCATTAGTGTTTTTAGATTGTATGACCGCCTATTCTCCTACATTAAGCAAAAGAATATCCTGTACCCCCTTCAGCACGGCTTCCAACCAGCGCACTCAACGTCTATGTCCCTAATTGACATCCAAGATAAAATTTCTGCTGCTATTGATAAGAACGAATATTCCCTAGGTATCTTTTTAGACCTAGCAAAGGCCTTTGACACTGTCGATCATAAAATTCTCTTGACTAAACTTGAACACTATGGAATTAGGAGTACTGCCTTAAACTGGTTTAAAAGCTACTTGTCAACTCGCCAACAGCAAGTTTCTTGTAATCACGTTCTATCCAAGTTTTTACCCATTAACTATGGGGTGCCCCAGGGTTCTATCCTTGGTCCCCTTCTTTTTTAATATACATAAATGACCTACCCAACTCATCCACTCTTTTACACTACATTCTTTTCGCAGATGATACGAATGTCTTTCTGTCTCATGCCTCTTTTGACCGCTTAATCGAAATTGCCAGCCAAGAATTAAAGGCAGCAACCGACTGGTTTAAGGCGAACAAATTATCGCTTAATCTCACTAAAACCAACTTTTTTAGTATTCAGATCTAATAAAAAGCAAATACCACCCAGCACGAATTACATTACTATAGATGGAGTAAATATCCCTCAAGTAAACACATCTATATTCCTCGGTGTCCATATGGATCAACACCTAAAATGGAACACACATATTGATGAAATTAATAAAAAAATAACTAAGAGTATTGGCATCCTTAACCTTAACCTTAAGCCTCATTATTATGCAAAACCTAATGGATGGGCGTGTCCGTAATGTAGCTCTCTTATTGCTTGAGGTTGTCGTGGTTATATGATGTCATTTGAACTTTTAACTGGCAGGCTGGCTCTCAGTCCTCTGGGAGGACCTGGTAGGTTGGCTCTCTATTTGCTTACTACTTGAGTTAAACGAAACCACTTCTTTTCCAGCCGTTGTTTCCATCTCTGTGACCCAGTAAACGTTAATAATTCCGTTGGCAATTATAATTGCTCCTGCGCCATAGACTTAGAATAAAGATGGCGCAGCTCAAAGCTTAGGAACCCATTCATTAGAAGGGGTTGAGCAACAGGTTCGTTTTTCCAAAACCGTTCGGACCGTAGGTGACATTTCATGCTGTATGGCAGCAAGCAATTATAACGCTTCCTTAGATAGTCCGACGATTTTGCATCGTATGGGTCCAGATCAAAGTTGATATGATGATATAGAGACAAGGGGTTTTCATTGTATCAATGAAAGCACTGTATTGCCTGCGATGCAAAAGATACACTGAGACTTTAAATCAAACAACCACCGTGCTACGAAATGGGCGGTCAGCCAAGAATGGAACCTGCGCCGTGTGTGGTACCAAGAAGTTTCAGATCGTACCTTCGCGAGACTCACGAAACTCGCGAGGTTCGTGGTGGACTGGTGGTTCGCTGCTTAATAGCGCTCTAAACGCTCTGCGTCTACCTGATATTCATATTAGCCTTCCATACGGTACGCCTTCGGAATATGTCCGAGGAGGCTCGTTTCACAACACAGGTAGGTGTATTCCTACTGTGGACCATTCACAAAGCTCGATAAGAGAATGTCCCTGTATATCTCAACCACACGGTGTAAAAGGGCACCGCCGGGCTCAGCCACGCAGACCACATTCTCGCTGATGCCTCGTCGAAGATCGCACTCGCTGATAAAACACCACAGTATGAGAAGAATGACGCCCATCTCGTATCGGTTCTTATGTCGACGGAGTCGAGTTGGGGGTGGCTAACGCAGTAACAGCTGCGAGAACTACGGGACGACACGCACCTGTTGGAAATAAATAGCTTGACTGAAATAGGCAACATATGGCAAAGTCCACAGTATATTACAGACCTAAAAGGGTACTGGTGGGAGCAATGCTGCGATGCCGAAATTGGCCTCGACCGCCAAGGTTTCCGAGGCTGAGACTCGCGATTGGCTGGAGAAGCAGCTGTTTGGTAGATTTATCAGCCCGAAGCACGCCCCATACCGCGTCCAATGCTCGATGAAGATAGGCCTAATGCCGTGCACCAGGCTGACCTGTTGTATCTACCACATGATATGGTGGGCCGTTAGAAGTTTAAATACGTCTTTGATTTTGGTTGATATCGCCTCATGATACAAAGAGGCTGAACCCTTGATCGATAAGAGTGCGGTTGAAGTCGACGAGGTGTTAAGCAGGATTGGCCGATATGGGCGGGATCCACCGTCTTTGCCTCGACTCCTTTAGGTCGACGTTGGGCGCGAGTTTATTGGTGCCATTAAACCGTTGCTGTGAGGCACAGACAAGTTGGTAGCCATCGTGAGCAGGGCATCGTTGAACAATTCAACCGTACACTGGCCTAGCGTCTATTTGGTGTCCAGTATGCCCAAGAATTACTCCTTTCTACACGTGCATGGTTCCTCGAGACGGTCGGCTGAATGAGCGCGCAGGCTGCCTGAGGTTGTGGCTGCTCCAAACGATGACCGACGCGTGTGTTCGGAAAGCATACTATGAAGACGGCAGAAGCGATCAAAGCTGCATGGTTGCACCGACGCCCTCTCTTCCCGCTCGTCGTTCTGTTGGCCTGAATGAGTCTATCCTTGATCGACTATCCCCTTTTCTGTGTCCAACGGGGATAGAGATATTTTGTTCTGCTCTAAAACACCAACATGTGCCCGCGACTTTAACGCGCAATAGGCCTACGTGTGTTCCGGATCGCCTTATGCATTCCTTGTACAAATCGTAGTGAAGGTCCTTCTTAAAAACTGCTCTCTCAACTCCTTTTGTTTTTCTGATCTGTAACCCGCCAGATCCTTGGACTTGTCCGTTCGGACAAGATTTCAGGATGGAGTGCATCTTCGAACACGGTGATTGTAACACCTCTACATTCGTAGTTGAACTTGCCTACAGCCTTCTTATTTTCTGCGTTGTGGCATGGACCATGATGAAATCATACATATTCTTGTTGGCCAACATATTGTCATATGCATCATGCCGCCACCTGAAATAGCAAGCTGTCAGCGTATGTATATTGAAGTTGGGTTTTGTCTCCGTACTGCGCTTTGATCTTATTATACCAGAAGTCGTATATGAGATGCATGCTGTGATCTAACACAGCTTGACAGACATAGAATGGCCTATTGAACACAACTTGCTTTTGTGGTATGAATTGCCGAAAGCCCACCACTGGAGATGCGGTGTTATAGATAGGCTGGGTCGGCGATCAGTTTACGATGCTTGTCCTCTTGTATGGCCGCCACAAGGTTAACATCATCATCAAATATTCGTTTAATAGAAATTCAGGTTGACAAAACCGCAAACTGAAACAGATAATGATATGGTAGAGTTCGATTAGTTCTAGGTCGACAAGCCATGGTGTCAAACAGTCAATCCCGCCCAGGTGTTATTCAATATTATCAATACATGTTCTTGTACAGGAGTCGTGGTATAAAATTTCTATTGTCCTTCGGTGGTAGTTTGTACTCGTGGGCCCGTGTTCTTAGGTTGTATCTGTGACTTCGAGATTCGGGAAGAAATCTTCTTAGCACGTGGTTCGGGTCAGATGTTATGGTCCTGAACAGGGAATCATCGGCCGCAACGGCCAATTGCTCCGCTGCAGGGGATGTGGGAGGAAGAAACCCGTTTCGCTTTAGCCTGTTCAGAAGTTTCTCGATCTTGGCCCGGTCGCGTGCCTGGGTAAACCCCACCAAGCCGGCGATGCATACATCAAGGATGCAACTGTGGTCATTCTTGCGACCACATGGATGGCGGGACGGGGCAGGCCGTGATATCGCAGGACTCGGAGAGCGTACATAGACGACGCGCAGAACGAGAGTACCTCTGTAAGATGTGGAGTCATGCTGAGGTCAGAACTGATGGTCACTCCCAGTACCCGGATGGAGTTGACTCGCTCTCCACCGGGTACTATCCGAGGAGGATAAGCTGTGCAGCTCCTTCCCTTCCTGAAGATGATCAGCTCACGCGTCTTAAATGGATTGAGGCGGAGGTTGTTGTCTTCTGCCCAAGTAGATATGTGGTTAAACTCTGCTGCGGCGGTTGCTGTGTTGTTTGAACCGACGACCAGGTACGTATCGTCAGCGTATTTGAGCATGACATTGAAGTTGTGCAGTGGGTGGAGATCTGAAGCGCCAACGATGTAGGACCCTGGTCCTATCCCGGAGCCTTGTACACAACTGGCGTTAATCTAAGCAAGAGCCGATAACAGACCTAAGTGCTTGGTAATATGAACACGGATTAATTTTCTGAAATTCTCCATAGTCTTCTGTCGTGTTAGCCAAACTGTCATAAGGACCATCCTCATTAAGCACGCGGTTCGTAGATGAAATGTTGAATTTATTATATATCTATTATTCTATATACAATAATATTAAAATGCTAATACAATGGTTAGTTATTGGAGTCAGTAAGGCAATTGAATCTCGTTCTATTACAGCAACATCCTTTATTGTATTGTATTGTATTGTATTTGAACACTTGTTATAGCGTCCCTACCAGATTCCCATTCAGAGGCGCTCCCGACTACTGCGCGGACGCTGAATCGGAGTTTCACGCCGAAGCGCATGAGCAATTGCGAGTGAAGGACTTGCCCAGGGTCCCTACGCGGCGACTTTGAGGTGGATTCGAACCCGCAACCCTCCAGCTGCAAGGCACCGAACATACCCCTAAACCACCGCGCCCCATGCAGTTTGTATTGTAATGTGTTTTATTGTATTGTATTAGTCCTTGCGATCCTCTGATCGCACGTTCGCTCCTCATCCGGAGCATCTTATAGCATAATCGCATTCGGTCGTTGTCCGTAAAGCACGATCCAGCGGATCTCGTGTCACTAACGTAATGAAGCGTCTTAGCTTCTTAATCGTTCGTCAATCTGTCTAACCTAGGCAGCCGGGAATTGCACTCTGAAGTCTGAACTCCCTTGTAACAGGAACGATAAGGCACAGTTATCCTGCTACCTTTTATAATCTTTTCCAGGTTGGTAATGCAATATATGCCACAAACAAGACCTGCCAGATGCTTCAAACTCGCCCACTCTTAGCAAAGCGTAAGAGTTGAGACCCAACATCATTTAATTTGGACTCTCTGATAACTTTCTTACTTGGCTGGGTTCATTCCTCAGTGAGCGTTCTTTCTGTGTGGTCCACGAGACCTCCATGTCCTCATGGGTACCTGCTCCTTACGTCTTTCCACAGGGCTCGGTGATGGGTCCCTTCTTTACGTCATTTACATCTCTGAGAATGGTTGCCTACTTACTGATTCTACTGTGCTGGGTCACCTGTAGGCCTACCTGCACTGCTTTGCTGCTGTTCGAAAAATGAGCCAAGCTTTGGGCGCCCTGGAGGCCTGGATGTCAACGAACCGCCTTCGCCTCAATCCATCAAAACCCAATTTATCTGGCTAGGCACTGGGCAGCAGCTTGCGAAGCTTGACCTATCCACCACCGATGCAGACTTCCACATTTTGTCTTCTCCTCTGTTGTCCGTGACCTTGGCGTTACACCGGACCAAGAGTTAACCTTTGCCCCTCATATAAACCGTCTCTGCCGTGATTCATACTATCAGTTACGCCAGTTCCGCACTGTTGCTCGCTCACTTACTTCAGACTTCACCGCTACACTCCTGCACTCTTTTATCACAGTCCGACTTGATAACTGTTGCTCACTCTATGTTGGCCTCCCAGCCGGTCGGTCGGGGTACCTGGAGCGGGTCCTGCGCTCTGCCTCACGCCTTTGCGGACGCATCCCCGATTTGGCCATGTCTCAGCTTATATGCTAGATGTGCTTCATTGGCTCCCCCTCCGGCAGCGGATCTCGTATCGGAATATCGCTTTGGTCTGGCGGTCCTCGCTGGGCCTCGCCCCCGCCTATGTACGCGACCTCTGCCGCCCTACCTTGAGTGACCCGGGTCGTCGCTCTCTCCGCTCTAGTTAACGAGGCGTGCTCATGGTCTTTTTTGCCGCACAGCTTGTAAGCAGAATCGCGCCTTCTCAGTGGTTGGCCCCTCTATCTGGAACGGGCTCCCTTTGGCGTTGCGATTTCATCCCAGAACCCAGTCTGAATCTTTCTGTTCTTGCCTCAAAACTGTCCTTTTCAGACGTGCTAAGGTCGGGAGCTCTCCTGAGTAGTAACCTTGAAGGGACGCTATATAAATCTACGTAGTGAATGAATGAACGAATGAATCATGCATGATACTTACTTTAAATACACTTCCCACACTTTTGTCTAAATGGATGAACAAAATTGTTGATAGATGATTACTGTCATCCGAGTTTTTAAGCCAGTCTGGTGGGATAGTCTCGGCTGGGCCTCAAACGGAGAGTGTTTTGACGAAAAATCCGCTGGGGCCGTTGTTAATACTCATACGGCCTTGAGTACGAGGTAACTTCGACAGCGCCACAGGTGGATTCGAAGAATCGACAGGGGGTGAAGTGAAAGTCCCAAGAATAGTACTCCTTCATTCGAGAGTAAATCTTTAAACGAGAACAAGAAAACAAGAGGGTGGACATACCACATCGAACTACAAAGGTAGAAAAAAGCCTGCTGAATAAAATTCTAAGACGAGTTAAGAAGAAGCGTTCGACTCAAACTGATGAGGCGTAGAAAGACACGTAGAATGGCCAAGGCAGGTGCGTGCATGAAGTGAGAAGAAATGGTGACGTTGCGAGCAAATAGGGGCCTGATAGCGCATTGGATAACACACTGGCATGGAGAGCGAGAGGTACCGAGTTCGAGCCCCCGTTGGGCGGACATGCATTGTAGGCTGCTATTAGAGCCGTGTATTACTGGCTGTCTGTTCTGTTAGTAGTTAAGATTTCAATTGCATAACATGTAAATGTTCAGCGCAGTGCGTTTTGTCAGGAGCTTCAACAAAGAAAATATTATTATTATTATTATTATTATTATTATTATTATTATTATTATTATTATTATTATTATTATTATTATTATTATACTTTCTCCTGTACTGTTACACCGCTTAAAAACATTCGGCCCACATAAATTTAAACTTCTAGCCAGGTTTTAATACCTTTTAGAAATTCTTTAAAAGTCATCCCTGTGTTTGTCCATTTCATAGGTTCTCTTTCTCTTTATCTCAACATGCCGTTGAGATAAAGAGAAAGAGAACCAATGTAGCGGACAAGCAAACGGATGACTTTTAAAGAATTTCTCAAAGGTATAATTGAAACCTGGCTAGATGTAGCCTAGTACATGATTCCGGCTTGGATTTGATGGTCCGTTCGGCTGAAACCTTGTAGATTTCAGACAGACATATTATACGCATGTGATATTATGCTTACTAAAAGTGGTATATTATGAATAGCATCGCCACAGGAAATTATCTCTTCAAGTTCATCCATAAAACAAACGCTATCTGCGCATCATTGTTCTGCACGCACATCCTAGTAAACCAGAAACCTTATTATTGCATTTTTGCGCGCCTAACGGACACTATAACAACACTTGTTGAATGCCTTAAAAGTCGTATTGCTCTGTTTCCAGGTGTTTGGCCAATCTTCAGAAAAGATACTGAATGTTAAAGAGCTCATGCCAGGCGACCATATCTGCTACCCATTTGTGGCAGGTGACCTGGCTTATCATCACGCCATCGTTAAGAAAGTTCTTCCCGACGGAACTGTTGTGGTGATCGAACATGCTGGGCCTTCTGATAACAAAAAATCAGCCATGAACAAATCCTCAATTATAATACGCAAGGATCTTGACAAAAACCTAAGCAAGTATGCATCTGATGGAAAGCTATATCGTATCAAGTACGAAAACTGCGATCCAGCAAATCAAGTCATCGCGAGAGCGGAAGGAGAGATTGACAAAGCTGGTTTGGACGACCGCAGTTACCACTTGCTGATCAACAACTGCGAGCATTTTGCAACTTGGTGTAAGACTGGTCAAGCCTTTTCTGCGCAATGTTGCTACGTGCAGACTCCGAGGTCTGGTATATGATTCCATGCGTTTCATCAGATTCACTGCTCCAATGAGCAACAAGCGGTACAAACGCGATTTACCAAGGCTTCCAATACTTTTAGCCTAATAATGCTTTATAATAGCATGTTTTATTTAATTCACAGAATGACTGCAGTTAATTACTAAAATTAACTGAAATTAACTGCAGCCTATTAATTGTAGTCATTCTAATTAGCTTCTTTTAACCGAAACTTTGAAACTCATTACCCAAGATTTTATAACAGTTAAACAGAAAATAAACTCTGTAGCGTGATTCATAGCCAACCATAAACTCTTTTGTTCTGGTTTATGAAACTTTTATTTGTCATCAAAGAGAGTCGATTTATCTTGTGTTCACGTTATAATTCTATATAGATATAAACGAAGGTTCAAGATTTAAAACTGTGTTCTTGATTATTTTTGCAACACAGACTACAGCTCCTATCCATTAATCTTGTAATCCGTTAATAGTTGTCCAATGTGTATCTAACTAATTGGTCTTTACAAATTGTCTATTTTTCGTTCTGCTTTTACTTACTTTTGCGCATGCATCGGTTGATAGATGTTTTTGGTATAAATAAAAAATAAGAACTCCAAATTAGGACAAATTAATATACCTATTAGGCGCGTTTGCGGTTCTATTAAATGGGAAGCACAAACTTATTCCTTCGACCCTTCTAAACCAACAGATAACTTGGAACATATTTATTTGAGCAAATGAATACACAACCGCTTTCCAGCAAAGAAATGACCACATTACATGCTTGATGATGAGATCTCTGCCCGAAGGCAGGTCCTTTGGTTATTTTGCCATTCGGGGTTGAGATGATTGAGGTAGTTTCCTGTTGTCTTCCTCACAGAGAATTATGGGTGAGCAACTTGTCCAGGGTCGCTACGCAGTGGCATGAGGTATATTCTAACATGCTACCCTCCGGTTAGAAGGCACGGAACACACCGCTACACAAACGCACCCCTTCACGCTTAAGCCTATGTATATAGCGTGAAAACAAACGCATTTCTATAAGCCTGGGTAAGAACCATTACCGAAGGTCTTTGTTCCTAGAGATACGCTTCCTTTGGCTGTCGAACATGTTCAATCAAAGATACCAAGTAATGCATTTTTCTTAATTCTTCAATAACTGAATTCTTTGTCTTAGACACAAGTCAAGAAATTTGCAAACTTGCTTGGCTCACGTTTTCTGATTTGTGGATTGCTTGTTGGTCGGACTCCGTCTAAATATACAATAGGGTGTCCCAAAAACCAAAAGTTTTCAAATATATCAATGGCCAACCTCTAAAAAAGTTTATTTTCATTATACTGATTATAAATGCAAAGTTAGAGAAAAATCGAACATGATTTAGGCGTGGCTCAAAGCCGTTTCAAATTTAGTATACCCCTCATGCAACAGCCTGTGTGGAAATTTTACCAACATCGGTTTTCAATGCGTAACTTTCAAACTGAAAGAGATATTCAAAACTCCTTTGATGATGTTACCTGAAAGTTTTTTTACCTACAGCATAGTTTTTGTTTCGTAAGGTTACTGCTGCATGACGCCATGCGACATTACGTCAAACTCTGACGTCACTGTTGACATTGTTTTGGGATCAAAGGTTTCTCTTAAAGTAGTGTTCTTAAAGGCTTAAATCGGTATTAAGTTATGGTTTTGGGAAAGAGGGATTCATATAAAGTATTTTTGAAACCCGTTGGCAGTAACTTTTTCCAGAACACGTGACACAACGTCACTCATCGTGACTTTTGAAGTAACCGCTTTTATCTCTACAGCCAGAAGTCTTTGAAAGAAGATCTCGGTGTCTGCAGACTAGGGTTATTGATTACAAGAATTTGAAATGTCCATTTTTGACATTGTGTGGTAATTAACTTATATTTCACAGATCACATGACGTCACTCACCGTGGCGTTCCCGGTGATCTTTTATATATCCATAGCCACACACAAATTGTAAAAAGGTGATCTTAGTGTCTAGTATAAGATTATTGGCTACAATAAGTCCTGAAGATATGTGTGCTTGCCACTCTGCGGTACTGCGATAATTACATGCGATAAAATATAATATTAAGTAACCTGTTGATTGGTGTGTAACAGTTCATATGACCTTGGAAATGTTTAGAAAGTTTCCGTTTCCTGTAACTATTTTACTGTGAATCACAATGTGTAATGACAAATCTCATGTTTAGGAAATTGCTTTAATTCCTTCACTACAGAAAAATCACAATCACAATTCTATTGCTTGCAGTTCCCGAGAAAACAAGGGCAACAACGCCGCGTCATCAAGTGACCGTTAGCCTCAAGTGTAATGCAATGTGATTAGCAACTTACATAGCGCCACTTACAGCAGTGGCCATTTAGTATTGCTCCAAGTGCGAGTACCCAGAGAGAAGAAAAAGAGAAATGTACGAACATATCCAGAACGAATTGAAACACGCAAAGAGGAGGGGATGGAATTCCACTAGGCTAGTCCAATGGCAACAAATCATCTAGTTTGCGCCAAAGTGGTCCTAGTTCGCGAGACAAAGAGATGATGCCGGTCTAAAGAGCGGAGAGCTGGAGGAAGCTGTAGAATGAGGAAAGACAATGATCATATAATGTTGAGTGTACAGTATTTTGATTTGGCGTCTCCCAAAACCATTAAAACAATTATGGACATCAAGAAAACCATTCTAGCACATGCAGATCCGGACAATCAAAGGTTGAACATTGCAGGTCAATGGACTATATGAACTATAGTCATGCACTGAGCATTAGATGTTCAAATACCTCTGTTGAGTATACTTCTTTGGAATTATGGACTCTGGAAAACATCATAAAGACGACAGGAATCTTTTTTTTACATCACTTGTAGTTCCCGTGAGACCAAAGGTCAGCCATAACAGGTCGAGTGACCTTGAACAGTAGTGATAAGAGTATTGGTTCAACGGCAGTCAAGGTTGACTGAACACGTAGCCCCTCCCCTATTAGCATAAGCCACGCCTCCCATTGTCCAAGGCCACGCCTCCTATTGTTCTACTAATCCCCCTATTGTTCTTCTACAGGCCTACATTGTCTCAAGGCTTAAGTCGACGCGTGCTAGGCCATTGTCTTCTCATATAGGCCAATCCGGGCTACGGCCTACGGCCTACTACTCTATTGTTCTCCTCTCTGGCGCACAGCCTGCCACTCCTTTGTATTGTGCACTGAGTCACCCAAGTCTTTTGTTTCCAGTTCTAAACGGCAACCAATCAGATCGAATGACGGGTGGGCACACAATAGGTCATCGTCGCAGACTCCAGCCGGCTCATTTGATTGACGGGCAAGCGCACGCGCAATCATTGGTCAGCGCTCCAGGCAATAAACATGATTGACAGTTATGCGCGGGTCACCCCATTGGTCGCGCTATACATCAAACAACTCGATTTACAGGTCAGACGCATCCAATCCCAATGCGCCACGCTCTAGCCCTAGCATTTAATTGACTGGTACGCGCGAGCAAACCCCATTAACCAATACTCTAGCCCAGCCAATTTCATCGGTCTGTAAGCCCCTCCCCTCCCCCAAACCCAATGGCAAGGGCGGCGCGGCGGCGGCGGCAGAAACGGCTGACTACCTCCATAACATGTTCAAACACATTTCTGCCATCTTCCAATCAGCATACAGTCAAATTATGCACGCGTCCATAACAACAATTAACGCTTCAATCCTTTTCATCTTATAATCGTCACTTATCAAAGACCCAACAATAACATTTAGAAATTTCATACATTTCACACTTTTTCCGTAAATCTACTGTGAAAAAGAAGACAAAGCCTGTAATTTTCAATAAAGTTAATCGGAAATTTTTAACAGTGTACCTTCGTCTGTTTGTGTAAACGGTTAAATCTCTAAATAGTTTCGTTTAGAGATGTTCGCATGCGCAAGCTTCTGGCTAATGTTCAACAGAGAAATCGTTTCAAACCGACGCTCGTAGTATATATTTCTCCAATCATACCAAAATCAAGAACTGCTTCAAGTGTTGAACATACTTTTTGAAACTCTCTCACAGTATCTATACAACGTGCTCATTCGCTCCCGCTATTACCACCTGAGCTGAAAGGTTACAGCCAAAAATTGCTTAAACACCTTAGGTCGTCTCACTGTTTCTTACGCACTGACCCTTTATATGTTGCTCCTATTACTTTTCGGTTTTGACATGCATTCGACATCGGTGTAGTAGAAAATAATAATTACATTACATTCCCTTGGCGTATGTAAACACGTAGCGCCATATCCATTTCCCATGTCAACATACCTACATCGAACACAGCAAAGGCATTGCAAAGCGTAAACAAGTTTAATCACTTGGCAACCACACGCACGAATCGCGCTTTTGTCTAACCGCCAACGCTTAGCAGTTTCAAGGCGTCCATAGGAGTTTGTTGTCATCGTTTCCACGGCGACGGCACGCATAGTTTCTAGTGCAGCTCCGCTATTTCCAATACACTGTTAAAGATTTCTCGTAAATTTACCAAAAACATATAGGAATTATATTTTGTTTCCGTAAATGTACAGAAAAGTGTGAAATACTTAAAATTACAGGGTTTTTTCTCGACTTTTCCAGGAAATTGATGTCCTCGTTTCCATGTCCAAGACACGCATAGTTTCACGCACACATATGTTGAAACTTGTTTCCGATATTAAACAATAACATCATTTCATACTTAGCAACAATTGTTTGGCAATACTTTTGTATTGCGCATTTACTTAACTCAAGACATATGAGTTTATATTTTAACATATATACGTTTGAATGTAAATACGTAAAGCGAACTCTTGAACAAGTTTAAAGTTTTATAGCTGACATTACACGATAACGAGCAAGTATTTAACTGAAAATGTTATCATCTGTGTGACTTTTCACATATAATTATTGAAATTGTATATCTTTGAATTTGAATTCTTGTACAACGAACGCGTGGACTCTCACTCGCACGAACATAATTAGCGACCATTGTAGAGTACGAACCTTCAAGAAAATTAGCTAGTCTTCTAGCCATGCATTAGAAGGCGATGGATTTAAACACACACATCCACTTAGAAGTATTCAAATTTTTATCGGTATTCGAACCTACTATTTCGCCAAATCAGCAGGTTTCATTATAGCGCTTTAGAAGTTACAGAGATTTATAGAGCTTTAGAGAGAGAAAGCGATAGACAAGCGCACCATATTTTCCGGCGTTGCTTTGAAATTTGAAACATTTAGGAACTTAAAACTTGAGAAACTTAAAACTTTGAACAATGATGGTTTGAGAAATTTAAATCTTCTAGAAAACTTACAACTCTGCAAACCTTACAAGTTGAGAAAACTTTGAAAACTGTCAACTTTGAGAACACACTATTAGTGAAATTTTAAAATTTTAGTGAAACTTATAACTCTTAGAAAACTTGAAACTTGAGAAACATATAAATTTGAAAGCTAATAGCTTGAGGAAACGTTTAGAAAACTACAAACTTTAAGGAAACTTAAAACATTGTGTGACGGTTTAGAAGTTCGAGAGAGCGAAACTTGAGAAACTTAGTGAAATTTGAAAGTCTTAGAGTTCTAACAACTGGTGAAACTTGCAACTCTTAGAAAATTTTAAACTTCAGACAGAGAGACAGAGAAACGCATGACATTTTTGGAGTAAACTGACAACTTTTAGAGAATCTTACAGATCTTAGAGAACTTGAAACTTACAACTTAGAAGTTCGCGAGAGTCAGAAAGTGTGAGCGAGAAATACATTAGATTGACGTATGGAGCATTAGACGTTCAAAACATTGAAATTTTACATTGTAAAAGACATAATATTGAGAGTGTGTAATACAAATCCTTAACTGTTAGGTTGTGCTGTAACATGAGCGGAAGGCTCGTATAGTTAAATTGTATATTTTAATTGAACAGAGATAGAAGAAATGATTATTTATAAAGCAAATGCACATCTTTCAGTTTACAACGTGAGATGGAGTTTTTCTTAGCAGAGTTATGCGTTTCTATAATGTAAAGAGAGATGTGTTTAGAGTTTACTCGAGGGACTTACGTAATGTTGAGCTACAGAGATTGTTAGCCTATACATGGTGGCTGATCGGTTAGAGCGTCCGATCTGTAACGCACAGAGTACGGGTTCGAGCCTCATCCGAAACAGTTACTGTGTAAGAACTGGAATTGAGCGAGTCCTTCACTCAAATTTTCTCTACAATACATGTGTATCGATACATTCGACGTATTCTGTATTTTGTAAGGAGTACGACATCAAAATATAGTTATATTATTGTATTGTATTATAAAAATTTACCAGACTATGGCTTGTTCACAAAAAGTTACAATTGCATAGGCCGAAAGACACATGAGATAGTCGTTGGTTTACTACATAAGTCAAAATTTTAGTCAACTTTCATCTCTGCAAACCTGATAAGTTGAGAAACTAGAAAACTTACAACTTTGAAAACGCACAGCTTTTGAATTGAAAACTTTTAGAGAACATGCAACTTGAGAAACTGACAACTCCTGGAAAATTTGAAAAAAGAGAAACTTCAAAATTTGTGAAACTAGCAGTCTTTACGAAACTTCAGAAACTGTGAACTCGTGAGATTTAAAACTTTCAGTGAACTTACAAATTGAGTAGATTAAAAATTGTGAAACTTGAGAAACTTTCAGTTTTGTGAAACTAGCAGTCTTTGCGAAATTTGAGGAACTATCAACTCGCGAAATTTAAAACTTAGTATATTGGAAAATTGTGAAACTTGCAGAATTTGCGAAACTTGAGTACCCTAAAACTTGAGAAACTTCAATCTTTGGAAAACAAACAGTCTTTGCGAAACTGGAGAAACCGTCAACTCATGAAATTTAAAACTTGAGTAACCTAAGATTTGAGAAACTCACAACTCTGGGAGATTCAAACTGTGAAACTTAACATTTGCGAAGCATAAAAGATGAGAAACTCACACCTCGGGAACTTTCAAATAGTGAAACTTATCATTCGTGAAACTTATCACTCGTGAAACATAAACCTTGTGAAATATATAACATTTGAAGTTCACAAATCGGTAAACCTAGAAACTCAAGACTCACTAAACATTTAGAGAACTTACAACCTGAGAAAACTTTTAGAAAACTCCAAACTTTTACGAAACTTAAAACTTTGTATGACGCTTTAGAAGTTCGAGAGAGCGAAACTTGAGAAACTTAGTGAAATTTGAATGTCTTAGAGAACCTATAACGTGTTAAAGGAGATGATTTTTATATAAACTGAATCAACATTATTTGCGAAAGTTACAAAATTGGTAACTCGGCAACTGAGAAATTTACTTTCAACTCGAGCAAAGTAAAACTTTGAAAACTGGGGACTTTGAAAACATACAATTTTTGAAATTGAAAACTTTCAGGGTACTTACAACTTGACGAGATTAATAATTGTGAAACTTGAGAAACTTCAATCTTGGTGAAATTTTGAGGAACTAGCTAGCTTAGCAAAACTTGAGAAACTGTCAACATACAAGATTTAAACATTTCACAGAACTTATAACTTGTGCCGATTAAAAATTGTGACACTTGAGAAACTTCAATCTTTGCGAAACTTTGTGAAATTTCAATCTTTGTGAAACTTTCAGGGTTTGCGAAACTCGAGAAACAGACATTTCATGAAATTTAAAACTTTCAGCGAACTTACAACTTCAGCAGATTCAAAAATTGTAATACTTGAGAAACTACAATCTGTGTGAAAGTTTGAGAAACTTCAATCTTTGCAAAACCTCGAGAAACTGTCAACTTGCAAGATTTTAAACTTTCAGAGAACTTACAACTTGATCAGATTAAAAATTATGAAATTTCACAACTTGTGAAATATCAATCTTTGTGAAACTAGTAGACTTTGCGAAAATTGAATTGTTTGAATCGAAATAGTATTAATGAGGACTACACAGTCTTACGATAGTTCAACATACAGCTAAATAATTTACTAGAAAACCACGAGAAAATGTACCCGGAAGCAGCTAACGAGTTCCTTAAATTGCTACAACCAAAACATACGCAACTTGGACCCATGCGGCTTCTGTTACTAACCCGTCGACAACCTTATAGTATCGGGGGCTGAAGGACATCGTGCGTAAGTTTACTGGCGTCGTGAGGATCGGTCAGGGTCAGGGTTAGGGTTAGTGTCGTCATTAGAAAACCTGGTACCGTCTGGCGTCCGCGCAGCATGCACAAAGATACTGTTTAATCCTTCAGCCCACGATACTATAAGTTTACCAACCCATTTTTGCATCCACTGAAAACTGATTTTAAACAGTTGCATATTATTATCAAAACGTACCGATCTGAATTATGCCACGGCTTCTCGGCTTTTGAAAGGTATATTGAACTTTTATTTGTATAGCCCGCCTTTCATCAAGATGTATACATAAGCTGGTACCCTGCTAAGTGCTAACGACAGACTGGTTTGATGTAGCGCTGTTTTAAAGCTGGTTCTGTAGGCTGAGGTTCACAGAGCGGTTAGTAAAGCTGAGACTACGATAAAGGTTACAAACATTGCACGTGAGAAGCTGTCGAATCGCTTTCAGTAGGTGGTGACTTAAACTAGGCATATGGGATTAAAAGTATTTCTATCTGTTTGCAGACAAAAAGTAGTACGACAAAAAATGTTGTCGTAGGGTAGGCCTACACCTTCAAAAGTGGCAAGGCAAAGCCGTACCACAAGACAGTATAGGCGGCGCCGCCACTGACTATTATAGGCCTAACTGACTAAAATAAAATCTGTATGAAGAATCACACTGTTTAGGTGCCAATTAACAGTCTTGCGCGGTTTATTATTACAGTAGCCTATATAGTCTACATACTGTAACTTTACTTAGTAGGCCTACTTATTTAAATGGTTTACTTCAGTGCTCGCACACTTAATAAGTTCCATTCAGACGGGATGCATGTTCTTAACCAACATTTTATTAGGTCGTTGAACGATATTGCCCTATAGGCTATTCAAAGGCAACGACTGTGACAGTATACAATGTATATAATTATATAGGCCCATAGCAACCGCCTTTCGGCCTGGAGGGCTATATGTAGCCTACAATCATGCTGATCACTTCAATCACCTGTACGCGCTTGGACAAAGTAGGCTTACACAATAATACTAATAGGCCTAGCCTCATTTGATTATTTTATCTGTTGAAAGAAATAGCGAGCAGGAAGTTATAATTTTCTCCAAAGGGTTTCCAAGGTAAAGATTCTCGTGGTTATCGTTCGCATTGACAGTACTGTTAGGCTACTATTGATCAACATTAGCCTATACCTTTACAAGAATATATGCTTCACATTATGATAACTAGGCCTATGCTATCTTAAGTGTAATACAGTTTCGAAAGCGAAAGCAAAGTAGATTCAGCAAGGGAAAGCATCGCCAGTGGCGTAACGAGGGGGCAGGGGCGGCCGCCCCGGGCGCAGGACGGGGGCGCAAAATTAGGGTTTAGAAATTTTTTAAAAAGAAATCAGGCAAGAATAGGTAAAAAGTAGAAAAAGTAACTATTATGCACGAGTCTGGCAGGGGCGCAGGCGCCAGGGGGGGCGCAAAATGAGACTTGTGATAATGTAACCACTTTTTCCATGAAAAAAACGGAAAAGCAAAAAAAAAAAAAAAAAAAAGTCATCAGAATTTTGGCGGAAGTAAGAAAAAAAATTTCAGGAAATTCTTGCCCCCGGGCGCACGAACCCCTAGTTACGCCACTGAGCATCGCTGAGTTCTGGAAATATTGTGGCGTCCGCCGCCCCGCACGCTACCTCTCTCTCCGTGCTCACGGGACGGCGTCGGCTCCAGCCCACTATTCGTCTGGAGCCGCCTGAGTCACTGCCTTGTCTACTTGACTATCAAAACTCACTATTTCTCCTTGGCTTTCAAGGATTTAGAAATCTAAGTGCATCTTCACCTGGCGGCTGACTATCCGCGCCTCAGATTCACATTTCGGTGTGACCTTGCGCGCGTTACAAATTTATTTAATAATAATAATAATAATAATACTTCAGTGTAATCCTACAATGCATTGACGGAAAGGAGCGCAACGGTTGGACAGCAGCTGCTGATATACGGATGCGGATATGCATCCTGTGTTGCCTACAAAGGGTCAATCTTCGTCTTTGGAGCAACAGATAAACATGGAAGAGTGTTAGATAGTGTGCAAGTGTTCAACCCAGTTGGAAGTAGCTGCACACTTCTTTCGACGTCTATGCCTCGTCCTGCTACATTGTTGCGAGCTGTGCTATGGAAGAAATATGCTATATTGCAGTCACCTAATTAATGAATGCTTCGTATTTGATCTTGAGGGGAAAACCTGGCAAGAAAGACAACAGCTAGTTTAAAGTTTTAAACCATATGCGGGCGTATACGGTACTTATTTGGAATGGTTCTTGAAAATGGACGAATCTTTGTAATCGGTGGTGTGTCCAAAGAAGTTGACGCGCACGGTAATAAACAGGTTAAATATAAAGACGACGTGAAGTACGTGAGACGGTACGTGAGAGCTTCAAGCATTGTGAATAATGAAGCGACGAACTGGAGGACTTACGGTCAACTGCCTAAACAAATCTCTATTCATCTGTGCTAAGCTATTTCTAGCAAAGTAATTGACTAAGACTGCATAATAGGCCTATATGTTGTTTCAAAATCCAGTATAGGGACCTAAACAACTGTAGACAAATTAAAATGACCTTCGCTGACTTCTTCTTTAGACCTATATTTAGGAATCAACTAACGTTTCAGCAAAAAATTCTTTGACATTAAACGCACCTGGTAATGATTTGCTGAGTTTATTGAAAGACTAAATTTACGTAAAAGCCCTATTACTCAATCATTTCTTGACTTCTTGTATCAAATACTTTAACAGATCCTATATTACCACGGCACCCCTCAACTCTGAAACGATCTCCCTCAAGAATTCCCGAATTCCCAGATCTTGCACCGATATCACCTCTCAATCACCACCATCAACCTAATGCACCTCTGTCTATCATCCTGCAGCCTTTACATTCCAAACTAACGTATCAGCACTTAAAGAATTCTTACCCTTATCTACCCTCTCTTCCGCTTTCCAATTCCTCGTCCTCAACGAAACCGTCTTAGCAGCATCTCCGCCTTATCCACTGGTCTCTTGGCAACCGATTTGGCCTCACTTTTGGCAACTCTGGCCAACCCCTCTCAACCTCTGACACGACGCAGCGCTCGTGAATAAACCGGTGCCCTGCGCTTACCGTCATAGTAGCGCTTCAGAAATTTCGAGGTCACGATTACCTTTTTCTCACATTTTAGAAACTAAAATATGTACCAAAACGGACTGTTCGATGCGGACTTCAGGCAAAGTAAATAGCTAAAGTAGGAGATCCTTTGCTACGTTCTCTTCAGATATATAAATGAGACTTCGATCGAACGTTCGAAATGTTTAAAATTTACGAAAACTTAGGCCTAACCTCAAAAGGCAGCCATAGTAACTGTGTTATGAAATGTCAGCAACTTCAATTACTTCATTTTCTTAGCATCGGCATATGAGAGTGGGTGGCCAGCCCTCGAGATCTCCCTTTGATCTTCGTTTGATCTTCCCACAGACAATGTACGGTCTGTGCTGTCGTCGTATACTGAATTGGCTATAGGCCTACCAGTAATTTCCGTGGCTCAAATTAAAGTTAAGAGATTTTTGCTCCATAAAAACGATTATGGTCATACGATTGTTTACAGTTTATCGATGCTGTCATCCGATCTAGCGCGGTAATTATCTCTAGTGTTCTCCTACGATAATAAGTGTTTTATTGGCACGATGATTAGTTTCCATATCTGTAAAAAAGAGAGTAGGGAATCAGCGTACATCTAATATTAGCCCCTTTGACTTGACCATCGATACCTATAATTAGACCAAGGATTCTATATTGGTCCTTGCCTATAGACTTGACACCTCAACAGCTTTAGGAATTCTGACGAAGAAACTCATAGACCAGAAATTTCTTGCTTCCAAAAAGCTATTCCACAGGTAACGATTTTCTTCTTAATTACAATTATTACTTGTGCCAAAGCAACTATAATAATAATAAGCACTATTTCGTTAAATATTACCTATTTCTTGAAAAGCGTGAGCAGAAATCTACTGCAGAGCTACAATGCGAGAGGGAGACTAGTTTCGAAAACGAAAGCAAAGGAAAGCCTCATTGTTTGAAATCTGACCAGAAACAGAGCAGTGACGTCTAACCCTCAATGGTATTTTGAGAATCAACCCCCACGCACACACAAATTTGACCTTTGAACAACACATTTCGGTATATTCTGAGAGAGATACAGATTAGTGAATTGATGAATGACTTAACTGAATGTATTTACTATTTACGGGCTCCAGCAGTTCAGCGGAGTCGAGACTAAATTTATGATTTATCTCAAAATAACAAAGGAAAACAAGACGTCAATAGTTGAACATTATTGAATGTAAATCTGCAGGTTGCTGGACTGTAACTGTTACTGTCAAGTGTCGTCCTTTGATAATTTCACTGTGTAAGTTTAATCTATTTATATAAATAGGTCTATATATAGGACCTGTTTATAAAAGTGCAGACCGCCCTAGCGGAGCATCAGGCGATCAGCGCAATATTGATGTTAACTAGCTGCAAACTAAAATTAATGCTTTCTAAGCACCGGAGACACTGATGCCAAACGATTATTAATATCTTCGCTGCGCAGATTATGATATCAGCAAAATCCTTTTCACTTGCAATCAGCATCAAACTCCGTCATCGTGAACCTGTAATAAGTGTAATGTAATGTAATGTAATGTAATTCTTCAAAAATTTCTCAGCGCCCACAAAAAGCCACGTCAGAGAGACCAGCTTATTCGGCGGCGTCATAATCAGATCAAGAGAAAGAGCGGGAGGAAAGGTATTACTTGATCCACGATAGGGCATCGTGTTTTGACAAGCTTAACTTTCCACGACAGTGTAGCTTTTTTGTCTTCTGTTGTACGAGCCGTTTGCTACTGTAATAGAAATACGTAAGAGAATTTCAATCTAAGCCAACAACAAATTTAAAACTATACATTCTAAACACTTTAGTTAAATCTCTCTTCTATCTTATTTTTCATATCTAACTGTAAGCTACGATGCGGTTTGTCATCTGGTGAGTCACGAAAACGAATATCATCAATCCCTTGTGGAACAAAAAAGTTGAACAAAATGGTTTTATGTAGGCCATATTATCACATTCACGCGTGACAGAATTGATGTCATGAAAAAATGTAACCCCCACTGTCGGCCAAAATATGTCAACTCTACACTTCTCAGTGACTTCTGAAATTCGATGGAGTTCGTTCTACCAACCCACCATTGGTAGAAGCCACTGAAACTGAGTGAACAATTTCGAAGGAAACTTACGTTAATTTGAGGAGAAAAGTAGGTTACAAACGAAGCTGATAGTAATGAATTCCTTTCTTTTCACTGTATTTCGATATAAATATCTATAATTTTTCAGGACATTTGCCTGTTGAAAACAGCAGTGCAATGACAAAACTGACTGATATAACCGAATGCTGCATTTGTCTCAAGACGTTCACTGATCCAAGAATGCTACCATGCATTCACACATTCTGTTTCCAATGCCTAAAAGACATGGCTGACAAGTCAGACAAGAAACCTGGAGATGAAATACAATGTCCAGTTTGTAGGAAGGAATTCACAATTCCAAACGATGGAATTAAAGTTGTAAAGCAAAACATTTTCATGACTAGTTTGATTGAAGTGACAAATGCTTTGAATCAGTCGAAGATGAAGGCTCTTCTTTGTGATATCTGCAAAAAGAAGAATGAAGCTACTGCAACAAAAATATCTGGAGCTACGGTGCGATGCTTAGTTTGTCAGGAGAATCTTTGCAAAGGTTGCCTTGAGCTACATAACACGTTTAAAGTGATGAAAAATCATGAAATCTTGAACATAGGAAACTATGCGCAAATTGAAGAGACAGTAAAGAACTTTAAACAGATGAATTGCGATATTCATCGAGGAAAAATATTAGATTACTACTGCGCTGAATGTAAGAAGGTCGTTTGTGTCTCATGTTTTGTTGAAAGCCACAGAACACATGATTGCAAAGATGTGACTACAGTGGAAGAGGAATTCCGGAATATTATTAAGTGCAACGCTAAAAGGACATCATCGCTTGCTGAAGAAGTTTTGTCTAAGAAAATTAAATCTGAAGGTAAAGTGAAATTTCTCAAGAAAATGGTTGAAAGGCAGAAAGAAATTTTGCAAAGAAGTGTGGAGTTGAAGGAAATGATAGACAAACACACAAAATCTTTGTTGAGCTCGTTAGATGAAATAAAGAATCGACATTTGAAAGAAATTCAGACTGAAGAAGATGAATTGGAGAGACACCTTATAATGTTGGAAAGCTTTTCAAGATATTGTGAAGAACTCACAAGAAAAGGATCAGCTAGCGACGTCTGTCGAAGTAAAGATGAATTACTACGAAGAGCAGATGAGTTAGAGGAAGACCACGAGACGTACATTATGCGTCCACGTGTTTCATTTGATGTTACCTTTCAAGCGACTGATTTGGACAAGTTGTTAGAGACAAGAAGTGCAAACATTATTGGAAGTGTGAAAGGTAATTCACTTTTATCAGGCTTTTAGAACCATTCTAACAAATGGTTACTTTAATAAATTACATCACATAGTTTTTGTTGCGCCGTTTCGTGCCACTCTGTAACAAATGCGCCTTATCCAGTTTATACCGAAGAAACGCATTTACGCCTAAGATATCTGAATACAGTAGGCTTTGATAGTCGAGCAGTTACTGTTATCAAGCATCTCTTCGGACACGGAAGGGTTTATCTTAGTTTGTTTGAAAGGCTGCTGCTATGTCAACCGAGATATGTTCCCACTTTACGATGACTCAGTTGTAGGCCCTACTGTTGAAGAGACCATGGTTAGCATTATTTGGCGTTTTGCCACATGCATACCCGTTGGTCGTTTTAAGGTGGTGAGTAAAGTGTGTGGAATCAAAGACTATGTTAACTAAATCTACGTATTCTTTGCTGAATGGCTGTTGACTATTAATATTAATGCTTGCATATCATAAACCCTCTTAGTAACTTATGTATCTACCACAACTTAGCCTATGTTTTTTCAATTCTCATAACGCTTTACAAAATTAATGCTTTTCAATTTTTAAACAGAACACATCGAACCTTTGGAAGACTTTATTGTAGCGATTGGTGGAGCTGCTGAAGATGTTTATTCATATAAAATAAATCTGCATGGTAACAAGAAAACGGTTTCTTCAATTCAAAATGGACCAATTCCAGTGAAATCTAATCATGCAACCGCCGTTTACAATAACACAATGTTTATAACAGGAACAGGAGAAGCCATTAATGAAATATGGAAATTTAACTTTGCCTATGGTTGGACCAAATGCGGGTCCTTAGTCGAAGGTAGAAGTTTTCATTGTGCAGTATTCCTTGGGGAAACGTTGTACATCTGTGGCGGAAGTAAGAGAGATATTATCATGGACAGCATCGAAGCCTATAATGCATTGACCGAAAAGAGTACAATTGTTGGACAATTGAGGTACGGATGCAAATATGCACCCTGTGTTGCCTACAAAGACTCCATCTACGTCTTTGGAGGATCAGATAAAGATAAAAAGGACTTAGATTGTGTGCAAGTGTACAACCCCATCGAAAGGATATGCACTCTTCTCTCGACGCCGATGCCTCGTCCTGACTCGCTTATGCGTGCTCTACTATGGGGATCATATGCTATTTTGCTGGACTTTTCAACGTGCTTCATTTATGACTTTCAGGAAAACACCTGGCAAGAAAGAAATCAGTTCAAAACAGATGTGATCTGCTTTCAAGCCGTTCTTGTAAATGAACGAATATTTGTCATTGGAGGAGAAGTCAGAAGATATGATGCGCATGATGCATCGCCATGTAAATGGACGCCTATAGACGACGTAAAATACACGATAGCTTCAAGCATTTTGAATAATGAGACAGCGAAGTGGAAAACTCGCCATCATTTGCCCAGAGCAATTGCTGTATTCACCGCTGCTAAGCTGTCTTTAGTAAAGTAACTCACTAAGACAACATTTGTTTCAAGCAAATGGATGCAAATTGAAATGACTTCTCCTGAACTATTCCGCAAAAAGACTTAAAATTGAGCGAACTTGACATCCAGTAAATTTAGTTATACAACACATACTAATTACAGGTTATTGGGCTTATTGACAGGCTGCATTTATACACAAGCTCTTTAATTCTAGAAAGTGGTTTTTGTCTTCCATTTTGGTATCCGGACGATTGGTCATAGGACGATTGGTCATAGGACGATTGGTCATAGGACGATTGGTCATACGGACGATTGGTCATACGGACGATTGGTCATACGGACGATTGGTCATAGGACGATTGGTCATATGCCGCTAATAAACTGACATAATTCGTTGTAGTCGTTAGTTATGGACATTCTTAGTTTTAAGCTTAACGCACCGGGGCATACATCATTTTAGACAAATACAATCAGTGCCAATCAAGACACTTGTTAAGATAATACTTAAAGGGATCAACTCACTTCAAAGAACTTAACGTTTGGTCGAAATAGTACACGTTTTACCCGTATGTAACTCAAGTATGAAAGGCAACAATTAGGTACACTGATCGTTTTCAGACAAATACAATCAGTGCCAATCAAGAAAATAGTTTTCATGTTTTAAAAACTTCTTTGTTTTAGCCTTCGATAGCCTTCGATAGTCCCATCGCCGATAGGACCTATGACCGGTAGGCCCTATGATAATCGTCCTATGACCAATCGTCCTATGACCAATCGTCCTATGACCAATCGTCCTATGACCAATCGTCCTATGACCAATTGTCCTATGACCAATCGTCCTATGACCAATCGTACTAGAACCTCCATTTTAAACCAGCTAATTTATTGTCTTTAGCAAAGTAATTATCTAAGGACGAACCTTTTTTAAATTCAGGCTGAAAGTCTCAAACAAACGATGACAGAGTAAACTGATTTATCTTGACCTTTTCAAATCAATTGCATAAACTTTGCACACAATAAATTTGTTTATCCTACACGTATCTAATTATAAGCCTCGATGTTGCTAATATTCTAGATGTTGCATTGATTGACTTAATTCACATAAAAGCCCTGCAATTTTGGAGACCCTAGGTTTTTTCATGTTCTTATTCCCCACATTTTATTCATCCGTAAAAATGTACCAGACTGTCTTACAATTGTGAATTAACGTCTATTAAACATCAATAACAATTCAATAATACAGTAATTCAAAGAAAAAATATTAATGGGCAACCAAGGGAGTAAGAAGAGATAGGACTCGCTTATGATGTTACCTAATTTCTAATAAAGGATTTCATGACGGCTTTCCAATTATTAAACTACACACTACATAGGCCACAGTCTTTGTTAACTTATAAGTAGCCTAGGCCTACACTGTGTTATGTTAGATATTTTCCTCAAGAAAGTGCAATTGACAATTTAAATGTCATTATAATATTGCACAAAAGATTCCATGTATCAATTCACTAACAATTTATTAATCTACTTATTTATGTTCAATATTTATTATAATTGTTTCATTTTCTGCATAACGCGCGGCCTGCGAATCATTAGGGTCTACGCCTAATCTTTTCAAAGGAATAGTAAACCCACAAATATCTACGTCCCACGTAATCCGCATATTTAAAATGACGGTAAGAAAGACGAGAAGAATACACGTTAAATAAAGGCAAAGCAAGTAAAAAAGTAAGAATATTCTTTACTGAGAAGCACTAGCAAACGCACAGCACTGTACATGGCAAGATTAACACATTCAAACAAACAAACAAACAAACAAATTTACAATACAAGCAAAGAAATGAACGGAAGAAGTTATTGTAGCCTATATCAGAGGAACCTCGGGGAGGAAGAGTTAGGGCTAGTCATAGATGGAAAATGAAGAGCTTAAATAGACTGATTTAGGGAAAACATTATTTATTTGAATAGCATCCGCGCAAGGAAGCATTTCTGAGTCAGGTTGTCAAACATAGGAAGCTCACAATTATGGGACCGTGGCCGCAGTTAGTAGCGAGATTGCTTAATCGGCGGTAACAATTTATGCAACCCATGGCATGGATTGTGCAGAATACAGGCAAAGAGTTTGGTATGTACAGAAAAAATCTCTAATGTTATGCTAGGCTATGACAAGAGCGTTTCATTGGCACGATGATTAGTTCCCCATGTCTGTAAAGAAGTAGGGAATCAGCGCACATTAATATTTGCCTATTTGAATGACAGCTCACCAGCTTTAGGAATTAGGAATTCTGACGAAGGAGCTTAGGCCTTTAGACCAGAAATTTCTAACTTCCACAAAGCTATTATAGACCAGAAATTTCTAACTTCCACAAAGCTATTCCAAAGGTAACGATTTTCTTGTTTATTAGAATAATTACTTGTGCTAATGCAACTAAAATAACAAGCACGCACTATTTCGTTAAATATAACCTATTTCCTGAAAAACGTAAGCAGGCATCTGATATACAATGCGAGAGGTAGGCTAGTTTCGAAAGCGAAAGCAAAGGAAAGCTTTATTTTCTGAAAATCTGATCAGAAACAGAGCAGTGACGTCTAACCCTCAATGGTATTTGGAGAATCAACCCCCCACACACACAGACAAATTTGATCCACGAAATACACATTTAGGTGTATTCTGAGAGACATACAGATTAGTGAATTAATGGATGACTTAACTGAATGTATTTACCAATCACAGGCCTCCAGTAGGCTAGTTCAGCGGAGTCGAGACTACATTAAATTTTATGATTTATCGCAAAATAAAAGAGGAAAGCAAGACGTCATTAGTTGAACATTATTGAATGTAAATCTTCAACTGTAGGCCTACATGTCCTAACTGTTGCTGTCATGTGCCATCTTCTCATCATTTCACTGTGTAAGCTTTTATACGAAAATATATATATTTAGTAAAGTGCAGACTGCCATCGCTACGCATCAGGCGATCAGCGCAATATTGATGCTAAATAAAGTATTTAGTTTGCAGCTAATTAGCATTGCTAATAAGCTGCAAACTAAAATTTATACTTCCCAAGCACCGGAGACATTGATGAGAAACGATTAATAATATCTTCGCTGCGCAGATTAATTTCTTTTAACTTGCAATAAGCATCAAACTCGAGCAATAGTCGTCCGTCATCGTGTACCTGAGTCGTGTTTTGACAAGCTTCACTTTCCACGGCAGTTTAGCCTGTGTGCTCTGTTGTACGAGCAGTAAACATAAGAAAATGTCGATCCTATGTGGAACAAAAGGTGTTAACCGATAGGCCTGATGGTTTAATGTAGGCTATATTATCACATTCACACTGAAAAAATTTAAATCATGAAAAGTGCAACCCCACTTTCGGACAAAATATGTCAACCCTCCACCCTTGAAGTTCGATAGAGATCGTTCTCCAAACCCACCATTGGTAGACGCCACTGAAACAGAGTGAACAATATGGAAGGAAATTTAAGTTAATCTGAGGAGAAAGGTGGGTTACAAACGAACCTGATTTTGTCATACTTATTGATTTGAGAAACCAGAATTATACTGCGGCGTTATGTCCAACGCCAGATGACTACCTTCAAAACGCATACCTATGAGACTAGGACACTTCTCACGAATAATGAATGATTAATATGGGATTCACATGCCAAACATCTATAACTGAATCACAGGTTTAAGGCAATGGCTTAAGGCCTGTATAAGCATACGCACACGCCTTTGACATCGTGTGTCCAATCGCTATCAGTCGAAAGAAATTAGCAACCGGTATTTCTATATTCTAGAAAAAGTATTTGAGGTAAAGATTGTCTTAGTTAAATAATGGCTGTAATATTATTACCAATCACCATAATGGAGCATAACATATATTATGAAATCCGATTAAATGAGATGTACAGGTGAGTTGGACAGAATCAGCAGGAACCCTGAAAAAGCTGGCAAACGTGGGCGGCATCGCCGCCTCTGATACCACAAGATAGTGGATATCAGAGCCAGTCCTAAGCCTGGAACTCTATTTAAGGGAGAAGTGCGAAGGTCGAACGGATGGGTGCAGAAACTGCAGATACTCCGTTCGTAAAGAAAAAATACGTATGAAATCCAATGCAAGCATTGGACTCCAACGAGCCTCGGCCCATGGATCCGATGCAAGCGTTGTACATCTACGGTCCTTCGGCCCATGGATTCTGATGATGATGATGATGACAGCTGAGTTGCAGACGAAGACTTTGCTATCACCAGGACATTTGTGAAAAGAGAATGTAAAACAAGCACCATTTAAAGAAAACGGTTTTTAGACTATATTGTAAAACTGTATTTCTGAGAAATTTTATTGGTGCTCAAATCAATCAATCAATCAAAATTAATATGAATTAGTCACTGCCCCAATATTAACTCAATATTATTCACGAATCTTTGATGTTTTGGGCTGTCTATAATTATATGTTTTTGCGCATCGATAGATTGGGATTCAGGCATGGGTGACGATGTGTGACGATAGAGTTTGTGGGTATAGAAAACGGGATGTCGCAAAATAAAGTACCGCATTGCTATTTAAACCTATTACCAAAGATCTTCGAGATCTTCGTTGTTACTGCACGCAGTTACTGATATGGTTCGGTGACTATCGAACTTGGTTATCGGGCTCAGACCCGACACAAACTGATCAGATACATATGTGGCATGCCTACAGCCCTGAAGATCTCTCTGGTCTATGACTTTTGTTTTTTTTCTGTGTGGTGCAAAGGATAACCGTATGATCTTAATGCTTCGTCCTACCTTTGCCTACCACAATAATTATTCAAAATTGACAAGAGCTTTGTTTAGCAGCTAAACACAAGAACCTTCCTGTAGCCTATTCTAGGCGTCTTCGTGCAGTAATTTACTACAGTTTTAGGAACTTTTGGTAATTACAGTTGACAATGCTAACTGAGCAACCGTTAGACATAATGGTTCTCCTACTACGGCTTTTCGCGACCCAATTTTTTAGACGATCTGAGCCGCCAAAACAGGTTAAAATAAGAACCAATAACGTCGAGTGACTAATAACAATTTAAAGAAAATTTGCAATTTAAGTGATGATAACAATTACCAATTTCGAAATATTTCATTAGAGTTTTAATCGCTGGTGACGTTATTACCTATAGAAAATTCTATTACCTATTGTTATTACCTATAGAAAATTCTAATTTTTAGGAACAGGCATGCCACGAGGAAAAGTGGGGCTCAATGTATCGCTAAATAACGTGTCGTTTATTATAACCGGTTTATAAAATGAAAACTTTTGTAATCGTGGTTTCATTTGCTGCAGTTCTTTAAACTACAACCAAGCAATTATACGATCTAATTGCAGGGTTTTAGAAATGGCTGCCGAAAATGAGAGAGCGCTGACACAACTGAATGACATAACAGAATGCTGCGTCTGTCTCAAGACGTTCACAGATCCAAGAATGCTACCATGCATCCACACATTTTGTCTCCAATGCCTACAAGACATGGTCGACAAGTCAGACAAAAAAGCTGAAGATGCACTGCCATGTCCAGTTTGTAGGAAGGAATTCACCATTCCAAATGATGGAGTCCAAGGCATACAGAAAAATTTCTTTATGACTGGAATGGTAGAGGTGAGAAAAGCACTTAATCAGTCGAAAATGGTGGCTCTTCCTTGTGATATCTGTAGAGAAAACAATGATGCCACTGGCGCAGAAGCACCAGAAGCTGCAGTGAGATGCTTCACGTGTCATGAGAGCCTTTGCGAAGGGTGCTGCAAGTTGCATAAAACATTTAAAATTATGAAAAATCATGAAATCCTGAACATTGGAAGTGATATTAAAGAAGAAGAAGAAGACGAGATAGCAAGGTCGTTACAAACGATGAGTTGCGATATTCATCCTGGGAAAGATTTACCTGAATACTACTGCGCTGAATGTAAGAAAGTAGTTTGCGTCTTATGTCTTGTTGAAAGTCATAGGGCACATGATTGCAAAGATGTAAATACAGTGGAAGAGGAATTCCGGGAAATTATTAAGTACAACGCTCTCAGGATATCAACGCTTGCTAAAGAATTATTCATGAAGAAAGAGAAATCAAAAAGTAAAGAGGATTTTCTCGAGAAAATGGCTAAAAGAGAGCAAGAAATTTTGCAAAAAAGTGTGGAGTTGAAGGAAATGATAGACACACATACGAAAGCGTTGTTGAGTTCATTACATGAAATAAAGAATCTACATTTGAAAGAAATTCAGACTGAAGAAGATGAACTGGACAGGCGTCTTACAATTCTGGAAAGCTTTTCAAGGTATTGTGATGAGCTCAGAAGAAAAGGATCAGCTAGTGATGTCTGTCGAAGTAAAGATGAATTACTACGAAGAGCTGATGAGTTAGATGAAGACCACGAGACGTATATTATGCGTCCAAAGGTGTCAGGTGATGTAACATTCCAGGTGACCGATTTGGACGATTTGCTCAAGGAAACAAATGGAAACATCATTGGAATTGTAAACGGTAATTCACTTTAATCCGTTTTGTAAATTGTTTGTGCCAAATAATTTTCATAATCTGTTTCATTGTATTGCGAAGTGTTTATGTTGCGCTGATCTGTGCCACACTGATTTGGTATTCAAGCAGTAACATTTGTCGTGAAGCTATTTCTTGTAGTTTAGTCTGTTTGAATATCTGTTTGATGCCTACCAAAATGTGTATAAGGAAGGCATGTTTGTAGATATATAAGTGATTTATATATATATCGGTTGTATCGTATTTTTCGCCCATGACTAAGACTGGTAGGAAGGAGGATCGGATGGACTCGGCTGGGTCGGTCTCAGTTGAGGGCTCATAGTTGACTGACGACCATCAGTAGTGAAACACGAAGACGCACTGTGCCGTCAATTTTAACACAATGAAGGCTACTAGTCTAGCAAATGTCCATTGCCTTCTGAGTTAAGTGCATGCCACAGTTTGCTCACGTGGGTGAGGGTAAGACTGTGAGTACGCTTTAATCAAATAACGGCGCCACCGAAGTCAATCCTAAACATGTATAATATAATGTATTTACGTATGCGTGTATGCATGTAGACTTGCACGATTGCTTACACACATGTATGTATGTTTGTATTCATGAATGCCTTTGCATTAATGTACCTAGGAATGTATTAAGATACAGCGACTTTAACTGACTTCCTATGTTAACGCTGAACGAACTCACCTTAAAACGTTAGTTCAATTCTCAAATTGCTTTACGTAAAATTTTCTTTTCGATTTTCAAACAGAAAAGCTCCTACATTTGGAAGACTTTATTATAGCTATTGGCGGAACTGATATTTCTTGGAATTTGCACGTATGTAAATTTAATCTACATGGTCACAGTGAAATATTTTCTCCTACAGAAAATCTACCAACTACAATGAAGTTTTATCCTGCAGCTGCCGTTTACGATAATACAATGTTTATCACAGGAGTTGGAGAAGCTATGAATGAAATATGGAAATACAGTTTTGCTTCTAGTTGGAATAAATGCGGATTATTAGTTCAAGGTAGAGAAGATCATTGTACAGAATTCATAAACGATACCTTGTATATCTTTGGCGGATGCTTTGACGAGAATGTTATGAACAGCATTGAGGCTTACAATGCAACGACCGAAGATAGTACAGTGGTTGGACAGTTGAGATTCGGTTGCAAATTGGCAGCCTCTGTTGTCTACAAAGGCTCAATCTACGTCTTCGGAGGATTAGGCCTAGATGAAGATTTGAAATCGTTGGATTGTGTGCAAGTATTCAACCCAGTTGAAGGGGCGTGCACTCTGCTTTCGACGCCTTTGCCTCGTCCTAAAGCATACATGCAAGCAGTGTTATGGGAGACATACGTCGTACTGGTGGGTTTTGAAACGTGCTTCATTTTTGACTTTGAGGCCACGACCTGGCAAGAGAATAGGCAGTTTAGAGCAGATTCAAACTTCTTCGGATTGGTTCTTCAAAACGAAAGAGTTTTCTTAATTGATGAAACTCAATTGAAAGGTGATGCGAGTTATGATAGGCCTACACTATGTAGGCCTAGCACAGAGGACGACGTGAAGTACATAAGAGCATCAAGCATTGTGAATAATGAAGCGGCGAATTGGAAGTCTTACGGTCAAATGCCTAAACCACTCGCTGTAATCGCCACTGCTACGCTGTCTTTAGCAAAGTAATTATCTAAGGGTGAACCTTTTGGAAATTCAGGCTGAAAGTCTAAAACAAATGAACGCAAAATAAACTGATTTATCTTGACCTCTTCAAATCAGTATCTAGAATTGCTTAAACTGTACAGACAATAAATGTGTTTACACCACACGTACCAAGTTTGATGCTGCTGGACTGATTGACTTAGTTCACATAAAAAGTAATTTTAGAGACCCTAGGTTTTTCCATTTTCCTTTAACCCACATTCATCTGTAATAATGTACCAGACTGTCTTACAATTTTGAATTAACGTCTATTAAACATCAATAGC
Organism: Aporrectodea caliginosa; assembly: GCA_020284085.1. Lineage (NCBI taxonomy): Eukaryota > Metazoa > Annelida > Clitellata > Crassiclitellata > Lumbricidae > Aporrectodea > Aporrectodea caliginosa. Next base: position 90,809 of record JACEVL010000219.1, read on the forward strand.
AATTCGATACAACAATTACTAAAAGAAAAATATTAATGAGCATCCAAAGGGAGACAGAAAAGACAATGTGAGAATTGTAGAAAAAAAGACTGGGGGGGTCAGACTTGAAGTTTGGATGTGCAATCAGGACTTAACAAAGGGGTACTAAGAAAGACTAGGGGGTTGAACCAATGAACCCCAACCCTCCCGACCATTGATTTCTAACCCTGAAAAGAGAAAAGAACCGGCTTATGAGGTTACCTAATTTCTAATGAAGGGTTTCATGGCGGATTTCCAATTATTAGGCTACACATTTCATCAGTCTTTGTTAATTTATAAGTGCAGTGTTAGATTAGATATTTACCACAAGGAAGACTAGTATAATTAACAATTTAAATGTCATTACTTTGCACAAACGATTCCATGTATCAATTCACTAACCTTTTATTTGTCTACTTATTTGTTTTCAATATTTAGCCTATTAAAATTCAGTTATAAAGGCCTATCTGCATAACGCGCAGCCTGCGAATCATTAGGGCCAACGTTTCATCTTTTCAAAGGAATAGTTTACCCAATGATATCTACGCCCCACGTAGCCTAATCCACAAATTAAAATATTTACTATAAATTATATTAGATGATTTGCGTAATAACGATAGGAAATTTTGTACAGACAAAATATCTAGCGTTCTACTATCTTAATGAGCGTTTATTGCCTCGATGATTAGTTCGCATATCTCGAAAGAAGTAGGGAATCAGCGTAGATCTAATATTAGCCTCTTTGATTTTGTCGTGACAGGTCACTAGTTTTAGGAATTCTGACGAAGAAGCTCATAGACCAGACATTTCTAACTTCCACAAAGCTATTCCAGAGGTACCCGGTAACGATTTTCTACTTAATTAAAATAATTACTTGTGCTAATGCAACTATAATAATAAGCACGTGCTATTTAATAATAACAATAATAATACCTATTTCCTGAAAAACGCAAGCAGGCATCTGAAGTAGGCCTATTATAATAGTTACAATGCGAGAGGTAGACTAATTTCGAAAGCGAAAGCAAAGGAAAGCTTCATTTTCTGAAAATCTGATCTTAAACAGAGCAGTGGCGTCTAGCCTCAATGGTATTTGGAGAATCAACCCCCCACACACACACACATTTGATTCACGAAATACACATTTAGGTGTATTCTGAGAGAGATACAGATTTGTGAATTAATGGATGACTTCACTGAATGTATTTACCATTCATGGGCCTCCAGCAGTCCAACGGAGTCGAGACTGCATTTATGATTTATCGCAAAATAAAAGAGGAAAGCAAGACGTCATTAGTTGAACATTATTGAATGTAGGCTAAATCTTAACTGTAACTGTTGCTGTCATGTGCCTGTCTTCTCATTATTTCACTGTGTAGCCTTTATATAAAAATATATATTTATTAAAGTGCAGACCGCCATCGCCACGCAACAGGCGATCAGCGCAATATTGATGCTAATTAGCGGCAAACTAAATACTTTCGAAGCGCCGGAGACATTGATGCCAAACGATTAATAATATCTTCGCTGGGCAGATTAAATCCTTTTCACTTGCAATCAGCATCAAACTCGAGTAATAGTCGTCCATCATCATGGACCTGAGTCGTGTTTTGACCAGCTTCACTTTCCACGGCAGCGTAGCCTGTGTGTTCCGTTGTACGAACATTAGAAACATCAGAACATTTCGATCCCATGTGGACCAAAAAGGTGTTAAGTGTTAACCGATAGGCCTAATGGTTTATTGTAGGCTATATTATCACATTCACACGGAAAAATTTTTAAATCATGAGAAATGCAACCCCACTTTCGGACAAAATATGTCAACCCCCCACTCTTGACGTTCGATGGAGATCGTTCTCCAAACCCACCATTGGTAGACGCCACTCAAAACAGAGTGAGCAATTTGGAGCCCGCTCTCATGCATTCACACATTTTGTTTCCAATGCTTACAAGACTTGGTCGACAAGTCAAACAAGAAACCTGGCGATGAAATACAATGTCCAGTTTGTAGGAAGGACTTCACTATTCCAAACGATGGAGTCCAAACTGTACAGAAAAATTTCTTTATGGCAAGTATGATAGAAGTGAGATATGCATTAAATCAGTCAAAGATGGCGGAAATTCCTTGCGATATCTGCAAAGAAAACACTGATAGCTCTACAGAAAAGATACCCGAAGCCACGAATCGATGTTTGATTTGTCAGGAGAACCTTTGCGAAAGTTGCTGCAAGATGCATAAAACGTTCAAAGTATCGAAAAATCATGAAATCTTGAAGATAGGATGCGATGTTGGAGAAGACGAGATTGTAAAGTCCATACAAGTGATGAATTGTGATATTCATCGTGGAAAAGTGTTAGACTACTATTGCGCTGAATGCAAGAAAGTAGTTTGTGTTTCATGTTTTGTTGAAAGCCACAGAAACCATGATTGCAAAGATGTAACAACAGTGGAAGAGGAATTTCGTAAAATTATTAACAGCAGAGCTCACATGATATCAACGCTTTCTGGAGAGATTTTTGCTAAGAGAAATAAATCCGAAAGTAGAGAGAAATTTCTCCGGAAAATGGCTGCAAGAGAGAAAGACATTTTACAAAGAAGTAAGGAGTTAAAGGAAATGATAGAAAAACACACACAATCTTTGTTGAGTTCGTTAGATGAAATAAAGAATCGACAGTTGAAAGAAATTCAGACCGAAGAAGATGAACTGGAAAGGCGTCTTACAATTCTGGAAAGCTTCTCAAGATATTGCGATGAGCTCAGAAGAAAAGGATCAGCTAGCGACGTCTGTCGAAGTAAGGATGAATTACTACGAAGAGCAGATGAGTTAGAGGAAGACCACGAGACGTATATTATGCTCCCACGTGTTTCATATGAGGTAACTTTTCAAGCGACTGATTTGGACAATTTGTTCAAGACCCGAAGCGCAAACATTGTTGGAAATGTGACAGGTAATTCACTTTTATCAGTTTTTCTAGAACCATTCTACTATGACAGGCTATAATTCTAGCTGCCAACGAAATTAAAGAAAGAATAATTATTACAAAAAAGATATTTATTGCAATCGAACAAGTTCAATTAAACTGGGAACAAATGTTAGCTCTACACAAACATGACAATAGCGATTATAGTAATAATAGTATTAATGAAGTTATTTAGTTATTCTAATAAGTTACTTATCTTAGAATCGTCGCTTAGTAGTTCTTTTCGTTCCTTCTCTTTCGTTGTTCTCATCTTCTCCTCAGTTTCTCCTCCATTCCTTACGCTCCCTTCCTCACGTCTGGTTAGACGAGATCTTCTTTCTTCGGCTGCGGCCTTCCAACTCCCCGAATCCTCTCTCTGGCCTCCGATGTATTACACTCCTACCTCTGGCCTCCTATCTAACCTGTGCCCGGCTGGACCACCTCCTACTTGGTCACTGCCTCCATCTTATCAGTCTCTGCCGCTACCAGTTTTTCCCTGCACAGCCCTGGCTAGTATACTTACTGCTCCTTTTTAGGATATGAAAATCTTGTACTCCTGTTCTTCCCTGCGTCTCTGTGTCTGTCTTCGTCCATGCCTGCTACCTCTTGGTCTACTTTCAGCCTCTATCCTCTCTGTTCAGCTTGTAGGTCAATCGGTCAAGCTTATCTTCTAGAATGCTTCAGTCAGTCAGCTATCTGCCTGATCTTAAATATATATCTCTGTGCATCACTTTCAGCCCCAAAACTGCCTCCGTAGGACGCGGCAGTCGTCACCTCAGGAATGTCAGATTCAGTTCGGAGCATCCACTTCAATGGAGTTTCAAGTAGTCGCCGGTCTTTAGCTCTCATCAGGTCATCATCTGGCAGAAAATCTCCGGAATTCCCCGTCTGGTCTGTCGGTTCAGGGAGGCACCCTGTTTAGCAGGTGGGACCGGAAGTTGCCGACGTGGCGGTTCGTAGTTACCACGTTGTTCTTGCAGTAGAGAGGACAGTTTATGCGGTTTTTGTCGTACCACTTCCTCCTCACGATTAAAGAGTACTTCCGTCGGCCATGAAGAGGTGGCTTGCGGCCATCCTGGTAAAGCAGGCGCCGGACGAACTGGAATCGTTGACCTGGGCGGATCATGAGCGTAGGTGTAGCTCGGGAACGAGGGCGGACGAAGACTGGATGCAGGTGGACGAGCGTGACTGCTTCCGACCGGGAAACGAGAAGGACGCGACAGGACTTCCGGCGTCGAAGTGGACAAGACCGACGAAGGACGAGGTAACGCAATCGTCGACGCTGGTTGCATGTATGACGTCACAGCTCCCGTCAATGAACGAGCGTGTGAGACGTGAGAGCCCGACATGACGTAGGTAGGTTTCGCTGAATGGGATGTGACGTGACGAGAGACTGAGGCAGACGTCGAAGGTGTTACGCGAAGGAAGGTTGTGTCTCGAGATACCAGCGGCGCGTGGCGATGGGGATCTCCACCTGGGTCGACGACGACGCGCGAAGCGTTGCGTAGTCGGCGTCCCTTGGTCACGTCGGGGTGATATTTGACATCAGCCGGAGAAGCTACATCTGACCCTGAAACTAAACATTCTAAGTTAGAACTCAGTTTACTGATCATGTTCTGTATCAGTTCTATTTCTGCATCTATACTCTGTCCCATTCCTTCTGTCTCATCCACATCAAAAACACTACTTACTTCCCCTCTGGTTTCAGTCAAACATGTCAAAGGGTTTTCCTTCATCCTCCTTTTAACTGGAACATCAACCGGAAGTACCCTGAAGCGGTCCTGCTTAACCGGAAGTACCCCACTTCTGGTACCAATTGTAGCGTGTCCGCTGCCAGGGGCGCTAGCTGCTCTGAAGTGGGGGGTTGGTAAGTCACAGATGCTTTCTTTTTGTGTGGGATGGGTTCAAATCGATATGAGACAGGTTCTTTATGACTCAGCCGTGCACTACGTCTTACCTTTGACGTAGACACCACCAATGACGTCATCACTGGTTGTCCAATGGCCATAGTAAGGCCGAGATTATCATGCGCTATTACAGGTACACCAGATGGCAAACTATACGAGTGGTAGTCCGCGATTCCCACCTGGGGAACGCTCGTTACTTCACGTAAGAAGCTTGGGTTCAATTCCACCCCAGAAGCAGTCTGAATATCCTCATTCTTAGGCAGGCTTCTTGTGAATGCATGGGCTTCCCTATTGGTCAACTCCTCAGACAGAGGGGTTCGAATCCTCATGGACTCGACCGGGTCCTCCTCTTTGGGTGTGCTCGACAAAATGGCACTTTGACATAAATCTTCATTTTGTCGGCCTGACCGGGTCCTAAGCTCTGGCTCTTCAGCTATCAAATTGGACCAGCAACCTTCAGATTCCATAATGAATTTTAAAGAAATATTTATTGGCAGAAATCAACAGTATTTCAATTCACAACTAAAGCACAACAAATTGAAATTATTTAGCTTGCCAAAGAGCGCAACTCGTCTGGAGTTCTAGACCTTGGTCGAATTTACAAGGCCAGTTATTGCTCATCATTAAACTAAAACCCAAAAGAATTAAATCGAACTTGTTACCAATACACAATCAAACACTCGCTGTCTTCAATCGCTCTGGAAAATTCCTCAGGTCACGTAGGCCGTAGCGGTGTCTTTTCGCACGCCGATGATTCAAAGTTCTTCCTTTCCCCCAGAATTTCCATCGAAATTAACTCACACTCGGTGTCGAGTGGCACGTTACTTCTAATTTCTACAATTCTGTAGTAACGATTCGTTTTAAATTGAATTACCATCAAAAATCCCGTGTTTTAGCAACTTTCATCCACAGAGCTCCTTAATCGACCACGGCCTCACCTCTACTGCACTATTTACCCGGAAGTACGTGATATCTCTGCAGAAAATAAGCGACACCTGTCGACGCTAGAAAAATACACGTACTTCACGGACACCCAAGGCCAAACATTCGCCACCTAGCGAAAGAACTATACTTAACAATATAATATGACTTAATCATTATTATTAAACAAATATGTAGCAATTCAATTTTTGCTACACCTGTACCATTATTGACAGTTTGATTGGTCTATGTCTTTAAGTTAAAGAAACAGTCAGTGACATGGCCAGTGACGATGGCTCAATCCAGATCCTTCGCCTGCATAGGTCCTTCTCTGTGGAATGGACTTCCTCCACCGGTTCGCTCTGCCATCCTTTCTGGTAGTCTCTCCTCATCTTTTTCTAAACTAAAATCCTGCCTTTTCCCTCGGGTTGCTCGCACTGGGAGCGCTTCTGAAAGGCTTTTGCTGTGAGAAGCGCTTTATAAATAGCCAAATACAATACAATACAATACATAAGTAGCTTTGCGATAGTTGCCTCAAGTTACATAAGATTTTCAAAACGATGAAATTCCTGAAATCCTGGTAGAAGGAATCGATATTATATATCAATAAGTAGTAAAGACATTGTCATATTCAACCGTTCAAATCACAGCTCAAGACCTATCTTTTTAAAGTACTATGTACTGCCACTGACTTTCTAAACTCATGTTAAGAGCCCTTTTCTTCGGCTTCGACTCTTTTACGGCTCTATATAAATCGTAATATTACTATTTATTATTATTATTACTACTACTGCTACTGCTGCTGCTATTTTATTACTACAATTATTATTATAATTATTATTATTATTTCTTTTAATTAATTTTTTTTATTACTAAGGATCCGTTTTTCTTGAAAATTTTTTTACATCACCCTAATTCTTCGCCTTATGGCTGTCATCCTAGTCATCGGGATGCACAAGTTTCTATCTTCTTCTATAATTACAAATTCAAATATAGACTCACACTCATATTATTGTCTCACTTGGTAGAGACTATGACTACTTACCCATTACAATCTCAGCATCAATCACTGTCCTTGTCGAGAAATATCCAAGCCGACTAGCAGAAGAAAACTCCGCTTACATAGACCAACAATTAATTACAAGCATCTAATATGTTGTTGATTTTGACATATGCACGTTGTGTTCCGATTTTGCTGCTTGGCCCTACTGAAAATGGACAAATTTGCTATAAAACGAGACCGAGTAAATTACCTACTCGGTCATAAAATGGCCGTTTTCATAATCTTACAGTTTAGGTGCAACGAGCGGAGATTGAAAGCCAGTTAATTATTCCAAGGTCAACTCCGAAAAGTAAATTTTCCTGAAGTTGACTCAACTTCAATTCCATCTAGGAGTTAAAAGAGAAGCATCAGTATTGTGGGATAGAAACGGGTTGACTTGTTTGTCACGATATCTGCCACATTGTCACAACAGGGTATAAACGAGTTGCCTAATTAATCGTTTTATAGCGTTTCTGAAAAGTTGTTCAGAATCGCGATAAAAATGATGCACTAAAATGATATTGCAATTTATAGTATGGCTTGCTTTTTTTGGCAATATCCACATGATTTTACGTTCAAATGATACCATTGTGTGATCTAGCCTACTTCGGTTAAACAGCCTAGACTTTTACTGAACGTAAACTACAGCTATGGGATAATTGGGATATTCAAGTATAGGACAACCCTGACAGTAGGCCCACACCGGCCCACAAGGGACTGGCATTTCTATGTGAGAATCTTCAAACATTTATGGGAATACTGGCAGGATGATAATTATATTCAAAATGGTACCAAACTTTTAAGATCACAGGCATACGGCCATGACTGCAAAAATGTAACTAGAGTTGATGGAGTCTGGGTGATTAGATGACACCTGGTTTAATGTGTCGTTACTCTTTACCACGTGAAAGTTCTCTTTTCTGAGATAAACTATATACCGAAGTCGAAAACCAATTTCTAGTAGTCAACGTCTTCACGAGAATATCTATTCCCTGTCGGGTTTGAATTAAAAGAGTGAGAGGTGCTGCAAGTGGTGAAAATTAGAGTGAGTGAGGGTAGGAGAGAGAGACAGACTGACAGACAGAGACAGAGTGAGACAGAGAAAGAGAGAAAAATAACCTATGCTCATGCAGCAAGTTATAACCCACCGTCTACAGCTTCACTGACTCCATCCCTCTATTGTATTGTATTTTAAGCATTTGTAAAGCGCCTCTAGTAGGGTGAACCGTTCAGTTTGGTCTCTCGGCAATCTCCGTCACACGATAACTCTGGATATCTCCACGTACTTGACGAAGATCACTGAATAAGCTGATGCTTTGCGTCCAATGGGAACTAATCTTCAAAATCATTGAAGAGTATAGAATAATAAATAAATACGCAATATCCGCCTTCACATTCGCTGAAAACTTATTGTAGCACAATTCTACGCTATCAGAAAGTCAACATGTAGGCCTACCGAACGCCTCAGTTTTGTCGGATTTTGAATTGGTAAAAGTGCTTAGCCTACAAGATATGACCTCCAAGTCAACCAAGAAAGATAAAAATGCTTTGTGATGCATGAAATGAATGAATGAACCCATAAATCAATGAATGATCGTAAGAAAATAAATAACTTACGTTAATTATAAACGACCAACAAGAGAACGAAAGAATAGATGAATCATGCAACTTCGATTTATTAATTAAATTTTTTCTAACTACAGTACTGTATCAGTAAGCCTACCTAACGGGTAACGGGCAGAAAACGAGTCATTATGCCGATGTCATAACTATTCAAACGGAGAGTAAACCCATAATATTATTATTATGTCCTCGTGCCTCATAGGCTTAGCCTATAGTTCGCGAGAAATAAAAATCTACTGCGTAATACGGTGATTTCCAAACTAGTTGTGGGAAAGACAAGAAAGGATTAAGCATGTGCAGCAAAAATAATTTCCAGAGCTCTACTAAGTCAATGAGATAGTGTTGAAGATGCACGTTGATATCGATATTATTTAGGCCTACTGATAGCTCGATATCGTCATGGTACCGAATTAGGGAACCAGTCACCGTCTAAAAACAGAATCACGTGCCACTTGTGTGACAATTTCTGCCGAAGAAATACAAGGATAAGAGATTTCTATGTCTCAAAAGGTATACCGGAGGTAACTATTTCCTTCTTAGTTAATTACAGATAAATACTTGTAGTGGTAGATTGTGAGAAAGTACACGATTTGAGCTAAAATAGTTTATGTCAGCATGAATCAATAGTGTAATTTATAGCTGTATATATCTGTTCTATAATTATGCAGAGAAAACCAGCCACGCAGTTTCGAAAGCGAAAGCCAAAAATCGTTATGTACTGAAAGCCGTAATAGCATCGCCGAAAACAACCATCCATGTCCATCCATCCATCCATCCATCCATCCATCCATCCATCCATCCATCCATCCATCCATCCAGACAGACATCCATCCATCCATCCATCCATCCATCCATCCATCCATCCATCCATCCATCCATCCATCCATCCATCCATCCATCCATCCATCCATCCATCCATCCATCCATCCATCCATCCATCCATCCATCCATCCATCCATCCATCCATCCATCCATCCATCCCATCCATCCATCCATCCATCTATCTATCTATCTATCTGTTTATCATCTTATCATTCTATCTATCTGTTTGTCCGTGTCCGTCCGTCGAATCCGTCCATCCATCATCCATATAGCCATCCATCCATCATCCATCCATCCATTCATCCATCTATCATTATTATTATTATATTATTATTATTATTATTATTATTATTATTATTATTATTATTATTATTATTATATTATTATTATTATTATTATTATTATTATCTATCTATCATTATCATTATCATTATCTATTATTATTATTATTATTATTATTATTATTGATCAGAATGAAACTAGTCTGTTAATTAAATTAAGAAAATCAATTTAGGTCTGTTTACTGTGTTCCTCAAACTGATGCAGAGTAAGTCAATAAGATGAGGAGGATATAATTACTTTGTCAACTTATAGTTACGTATACGTACTACGCACCAGTTTTAAGCCATAGCCTACATTAAACGTATTTTACATTAGGGCCTAACTGAAGCGAACATTTATTGCTACATTACTGAAATAAAATCGGTCCGTATGTATCAATTGTCAAAGATAGGCCCATCCAAAGAAATTGAAACTGACTTAATTGAAATATTGCAATTATTATTATTCGATTAAGCCATTACGTCGTATCTACGATTTTTATTATTATTATCGATTATTATGCCAGAATTATTATTCATTTAGTTTGCGAAGATTATTATTATTTTATTATGTATTAGCATTATTATGCCAGAAGAAGATACATCCATCTGGCAGAGCGTGACACTCATGCATTTCTAAGATACGTCTCTATGGCATAAATGAAGTATTTTCAGGCAATTAAAATTAGCGTGAAACAATGCTTAGGTACTTACTTTACTCTTCAAACAGCTTCACTACTTACTTGCGTGAAATTGCAGAGCGTAATATCATTTATGTTATTCTAAAGTTATTAGTTTATTTTTTAAAATCATAAAACGCACCCTTACACAATGGTATAATACCATTGTGTAAGGGTGCTATTTTACACCAGAATGTTGTATCTTCAAAAATTATTATCCATAGCCTATAACATTAATAAACGCTAGATTTTACATGTATGCTTAACTGTTGCGAACATTTAATTGCTACATTACTGAAATAGAAATCTGTCCGTGTGTAGAAATTGTCAAAGATAGGCCAATCCATAGAAATAGAAACTGACTTAATTGAAATATTTGCAATCATTTGCTTATATATCTGCTTCACAAATGATGCTAGGTCTACCGTCAATGCAACCGGTCCAACCCATGTGACCAATACACTGTGCATTTTGTAATAGATCATCTTCAGAAAACTGGGCCTATTTGGTTTTTAGGATTGTTGCGACTGCTTATAATATACCGTATCAAGCACTTTAGAGAGCAATAACGTTTTCTTTTTGAATTAAGATTGGTTCATAATGTTTGATATATGGTGCATGATTTTTTTCAGCACATTAGCCTTTAGAAACAATGGCTAGCTACAACAGCAGTGCTATGGCACAACTGAAAGACATAACAGAATGCTGCATATGTATAAAGGAGTTCACTGATCCGAGAATGCTACCATGCATTCACACATTTTGTTTCCAATGCTTGGAAAACGTGGCAGACAAGTCAAACAAGAAACCTGGAGATGAAATACAATGTCCAGTTTGTAGGAAGGAATTCACCATTCCGAGCAGTGGAATAGAAGGTGTACAGAAAAACTTCTTTATGGGTGGTATGATAGAAGTGAGAAATGCATTAAATTATTCAAAGATGGTGGCAATTCCTTGTGATATCTGCAAAGAAAACACTAAAAGCTCGATAGAAAAAATACCTGAAGCCACGAATCGATGTTTGGTTTGTCAGGAGAATCTTTGCGAAAGTTGCTGCAAGATGCATAAAACGTTTAAAATATCCAGAAATCATGAAATCTTGAAGATAGGATGCGATGTTGGAGAAGAAGAGATTGTAAAGTCCATACAAATGATGAATTGTGATTTTCATCGTGGAAAAGTGTTAGACTACTATTGCGCTGAATGCAAGAAAGTAGTTTGTGTTTCATGTTTTGTTGAAAGCCACAGAAACCATGATTGCAAAGATGTAACTACAGTGGAAGAGGAATTCCGTAAAATTATTAACAGCAGCGCCACCAGTATATCGACACTTGCTGGTGAACTTTTGTCTACGAAAAAAAAATCGGAAACGAAAGAGGATTTTCTCAAGAAAATGGTTGCAAGACAGAAAGAAATTTGCAAAGAAGTGAGGAGTTAACGAAAATGATAGACGAACACACACAATCTTTGTTGAGTTCATTAGAGGAAATAAAGAATAGACGACTGAAAGAAATTCAGACCGAGGAAGACGAACTGGACAGACATCTTACAATTCTGGAAAGCTTTTCAAAATATTGCGATGAACTGAGATCAAAAGGATCAGCTAGCGACGTCTGTCGAAGTAAAGATGAATTACTACGAAGAGCAGATGAGTTAGAGGAGGACCACGAGATGTACATTATGCGCCCACGTGTTTCACATGATGTAACCTTTCAGGCGACTGATTCAGACAACATGTTCAATTCAGTAAATGGAAACGTCATTGGAAGTGTGAAAGGTAAGTATGTTTCATCATAACATTATCGTTATGAAGATCCTGGTTATATAATTCTGTTGCATTTCATTGTCCTGTTCTAATCTTATCTAATCTGAACATTTGTAAAGCGCTTCTTACAGCAGAGCTATTCAGAAGCGCTCTCAGCGTGACAGACCCGTGAAAAGAGAACGGTCTTTAAACAGCGAAGAGATGCAGGGTAAATCCCCTCCAGAATCCTGCTACGTATTGCCGAGGAAGGTCATTCCATAGTGAGGGACCTACAACAGCGAAAGTCCGACGCGGTGTTAATGAGGTTTGCGAAGAGATCAAACTGGCCAGCGGACGAGGAGAGCGAGCAGAACGTGTAGAAAGCGGCTTACACATCAAGTCACAGAGGTACCTATAGGCGCTAAGCCCTGCTGCGATTTAGTAACTATGGACCCTGTATTTGATTCGAGCCGAGACAGGCAGCCAGTGCAGATCATTAATCATGTATGTGGACTCATTGTGGAGATGTATGAGTATCGAGGAAGACGTGCGATAAGTCTGGCTTCAGCGTTAAGACAGATTGCACTGAGGACAGGCGAACCTGAGGATGCCCAATTAGTACAGAGTTAATCCTCAGGCTACCAAGGTTTTTTGTGACGTTGGCTACCAATGGGGGGGGGGGGTGGTTACCACCCCCCTGGATTTCGGGTTTGGTTTCACATATCATTTCTTGTAATACACCAATGGATTCAGCATTCAATTCTGTACAAATTGGCATATTTAGTTTTACATGATGTGAATGTACATCGAAATTACATCATTTTTAACAAAGGAACCGATAATTAGCGATATTTTATATTATTGCGTACATTTGGTACTTTTTGGATAAACAAATATAAGATTATGTGTGTTTTGAAACTGATCTACGTATCCAAGATACACAAATACATGCCTACACATGTTTATATACGTATAAATATGCATCCATACATATATACATGTACATGTATGCATGCATACATGTACATGTATGTTGTGATGCTGCATTCAGCCATTTTCACACAGATTACGCGTATTATTATTTATTTTGATCACTTCCGGTTTTCAAAAGACAAACATGTAAGTATGCAAATGAATCCCTACATTCGCTCTAAAGAATGGTATATTTGTTTCTCTTCCAGGAAGATATATGCATACGCTACAGACAAAACACTAAAGGGGAGGGGTCCTTGCATTCAGCCATTTTTCATGCATATTACGGGTATTATTATTTATTTTGATCACTTCCGGTTATCAAAAGACAAACATGTAAGTATGCAAATGAAGCCCTGCATTCCCTCTAAAGAATGGTATATTTGTTTCTCTTATAGGAAGAATAGTCAATAAGCTATAGTCGAAAAACTAAGGGGGTGGTATCCACCCCTCTGGTACCTCGGGTATATCGGGTATAACTTTTGAATGGCGTGGGCTACCACCATGATGTTTACCTCAAAATATGCGCCAATGAATCTGCTACAGCTACTTAAAATGTAAAAATTATGTTCCATATGAAAACAAATTTCATGCATAAAAACGTAGGGGGTGGGGGTAACCACCCCTTGCTAGCCCGAGGGTTAAAATATAAAATAGTTAATGCATGAGGAGAAAAGGGCTTGTTATGTATCGTTTTTCGTAACGTTTTTCGGCGACATACTGCATAAAGTATGCTGCATAGATTTACCCTAAACCTATGCCTATAACTTAAGTTGTTCTGTATTGTATTGCATGTGTTGTATTGAATTTGATGCAGAAAACGTCGAACAGCTGAAAGACTTTGCTGTAGCTTTTGGTGAAACGGACGATTCTGTTGACCGGCTTCGACTCTTTTACGGCTCTATATAAATCGTAATATTACTATTTATTATTATTATTACTACTACTGCTACTGCTGCTGCTATTTTATTACTACAATTATTATTATAATTATTATTATTATTTCTTTTAATTAATTTTTTTTATTACTAAGGATCCGTTTTTCTTGAAAATTTTTTTACATCACCCTAATTCTTCGCCTTATGGCTGTCATCCTAGTCATCGGGATGCACAAGTTTCTATCTTCTTCTATAATTACAAATTCAAATATAGACTCACACTCATATTATTGTCTCACTTGGTAGAGACTATGACTACTTACCCATTACAATCTCAGCATCAATCACTGTCCTTGTCGAGAAATATCCAAGCCGACTAGCAGAAGAAAACCCCGCTTACATAGACCAACAATTAATTACAAGCATCTAATATGTTGTTGATTTTGACATATGCACGTTGTGTTCCGATTTTGCTGCTTGGCCCTACTGAAAATGGACAAATTTGCTATAAAACGAGACCGAGTAAATTACCTACTCGGTCATAAAATGATCGTTTTCATAATCTTACAGTTTAGGTGCAACGAGCGGAGATTGAAATCCAGTTAATTATTCCAAGGTCAACTCCGAAAAGTAAATTTTCCTGAAGTTGACTCAACTTCAATTCCATCTAGGAGTTAAAAGATAAGCATCGGTAATGTGGGATAGAAACGGCTTGACTTGTCTGCCTCGATATCTGCCACATTGTCACGAGTATAAACGAGTAGCCTAATTAATCAATTTAGAGCGTTTCTTTAAAGTTGTTCATAATCGCGATGTAAATGATGCACTAAAATTATATTGCAAATAAAAGTATGGCTTGCCTTAATTGGCAAAATCCACATGATTTTACGTTCAAATGATACCATTGTGTGATCTAGCCTACTTCGGTTAAACAGCCTAGACTTTTACTGAACGCAAACTACAGCTATGGGATATTCAAGTATAGGACCAACCCTGACAGCAGATCCACACCTGACCACAAGGGACTGACATTTCTATAATTATGAGAACCTTCAAACGTGTATCCTAAACCCATGCAGCAAATAATTTTTTAACAAGGCAGGTAAGCACTACCCACTTATTGGATGCTGTTCTACTTACATACTAAATCGATCTATGTAAAAAGCCTTGTATTTAAGGAAACTGCTATTTTAACCCATTTTAAAAACCCGTAAAATTGTGCCAAACTGATTTTTAATGCTAAATTAGCATTAGTAGAATTCTTTATTAAAAAATGTATATCTCACAACTAAACCAATTATTCATTCAACTTTTCAGGTCCGTCTACCAAACAAACTAAATCATCGAAAATGTAGTTTACTTTGTATCTTCCATTCCAAAGAAATTAGAATTTTGTTAGTTGTCCATTCCTCCAGCCCTGTTTCCGTGACCCAGCATTTCTGTGCCTCGATCTCCCATCACACTTCAAGCTTTCCATTCCAACCTAAAGTCTCGACTCTTCGAGAAATTTGATCTCTATCCATTGAATCTACCGCTTTCCACCTATTCTTTCAACCTAAGCACAATAACCCACCGTCTACAGCTTCACTTCGTCCCTCTAAGCGTCCTAGATAATTGCAAACGTAAGCTCCGATGCTCTAAACCGTTACTTAAAAGTTAAGCGTAAGGTGACCAGCTTATTCATAAACGCTGTTTCTAGTCACAGTGGTTGCCCAGAGATGCCTGCTGAAGAATAAAATCCGTTTGCCAGAAGACGATGGACAGGAAACCGAGAAGCTGCTAAGTCTAGTTTCCATGAGAGAGCTTGGAAGGCGGAGAAGTGGATGAGGAATTCTTAATTGAAGAGGTGAGACTTTAGAATGGAAAGCCAGAGGGGCGATTGGTAGAGGACCTCGAGGCAGATGATAGTGGATGATCGGCGAGAATGGTGGAGGCAAGAAGAATTTGCAAATTCAGAATGGATTATGAAGTTGGACTGTATAATGAAATTAATAAATCAATTTCCATCAAAGAAAGGGCGCGCAATTTCATTTTAAATTAGTAAAATTTGAAATATGAACAGTCAATTTGTTGTTAAACTGTTCTCTCTGACAGCTACGTTCTTTGGACCACATGCAGCCGCACACCAGTTGCCTCCCGTGATACAATGCACGCCATCTAGGCTATGCATCAATGAATGTGGCTGCTGGGTAGATTTGAGTTACAAGCCGTGGATCCTTTTAAGACCATAGACCTTCCGTCGCATGCGAATGAACTTTCTCAATCAATGTCGAACGCTAGATGTCTAAGCTTACGTTTAAAGTCTCGTCGATGAGAGTAGGGCACCAGCCACGAAGACTTCGGCCTATAGATCTGTACAGGTATGCTTATGAAGTCACATGACCTATTCTCTCAGTCGAAAGAAATTCGCGACAGGCGTTTATTTTTGGAGAAACAGTATTTGAGGTAAGGATTGCCTTGGTCATATTGGCAGCAACTAACGATTAACACGACATATCTTACAATGATAATTTCGTTACATTATTAAACGCAGTGAATAAAAATGTGTTGGCAAGTTATAGTCTTAGCCACGTACAGTTGTAAAAGCGAAAGCAGAACAGACGCCACTTGCAGAAAACGTTGTGGTTATTCGGAACATATATAGGCCTATAGATCTGCAAATTTTCCCAGCGCCGCCTCTGGGAGGCGATATGCTGTTTAGTCACTTTAGTGGCTTACTTTTTCATGTCAGAATTATGGGGGGGGGTAATTCGAGGAGACAGCATGATACTAAGTTGGAAATCGTTGCTGATCATGGGATGGCAGAAGAGCGGAACCAGGGCAGGATAACTTCGGTTTTATGTCTAGAGTGAAATGCTGCAGCAGAGGACTGTTGATATTCGCAATGACCTCAGATTGAGAACAGCAATGTCTTCAGGTAGAAATGATTATCCTTATAACGCCAAATATTAAACCATTTTTGGTTCCTATTCTCTGATGATTTTGTTGCCTATTATGTTTCCACGGATTAATGGGATGGAATAAACGTATGTGTGACGATAACAGCTAGCACATTAACCTTCTTTCATTCTAGACTTCTGCTTACAGTGGTCGATTTGTCTACCCTGCTCAGATGTTGCTATGATTTACCAGAGGTCGTGCAATGCAAGCCCTTTCTTTCTTTCCAATGCTAGTCGAATTGGTCCTGTTTTTTCTCTTCTCAAGTTCACATGATCTGAGCCGGGAAAAAACGATTCGAATGAGCAGCAAGAGGCCTCCAGTTTATTTGTCAGTCAAAGCAAAGCATGCAAGCTCAGAGCTGATAATAACTAAATTCCGTTATAATTTTGTAATTAGAGTTTGTAATCGTTTGTGATGTCATATTCGGATGGTAGTCTTATTTTTTTAATAATTGAGGCGAAGGTAAGGCTTGGGTCAGAATTGTGCTAAATTCACGTGAGGCCATTTAAAGCCGGTCAATTTAACTTGTAGGCTACTACAAAATGGCTGCCGGAAAGAGCAGTGCCATAGCACAACTGAATGACATAACGGAATGCTGTATCTGTCTGAAGACGTTCACAGATCCAAGAATGCTTCCATGCATTCACACATTTTGTTTCCAATGCTTACAAGACTTGGTCGACAAGTCAAACAAGAAACCTGGCGATGAAATACAATGTCCAGTTTGTAGGAAGGACTTCACTATTCCAAACGATGGAGTCCAAACTGTACAGAAAAATTTCTTTATGGCAAGTATGATAGAAGTGAGATATGCATTAAATCAGTCAAAGATGGCGGAAATTCCTTGCGATATCTGCAAAGAAAACACTGATAGCTCTACAGAAAAGATACCCGAAGCCACGAATCGATGTTTGATTTGTCAGGAGAACCTTTGCGAAAGTTGCTGCAAGATGCATAAAACGTTCAAAGTATCGAAAAATCATGAAATCTTGAAGATAGGATGCGATGTTGGAGAAGACGAGATTGTAAAGTCCATACAAGTGATGAATTGTGATATTCATCGTGGAAAAGTGTTAGACTACTATTGCGCTGAATGCAAGAAAGTAGTTTGTGTTTCATGTTTTGTTGAAAGCCACAGAAACCATGATTGCAAAGATGTAACAACAGTGGAAGAGGAATTTCGTAAAATTATTAACAGCAGAGCTCACATGATATCAACGCTTTCTGGAGAGATTTTTGCTAAGAGAAATAAATCCGAAAGTAGAGAGAAATTTCTCCGGAAAATGGCTGCAAGAGAGAAAGACATTTTACAAAGAAGTAAGGAGTTAAAGGAAATGATAGAAAAACACACACAATCTTTGTTGAGTTCGTTAGATGAAATAAAGAATCGACAGTTGAAAGAAATTCAGACCGAAGAAGATGAACTGGAAAGGCGTCTTACAATTCTGGAAAGCTTCTCAAGATATTGCGATGAGCTCAGAAGAAAAGGATCAGCTAGCGACGTCTGTCGAAGTAAGGATGAATTACTACGAAGAGCAGATGAGTTAGAGGAAGACCACGAGACGTATATTATGCTCCCACGTGTTTCATATGAGGTAACTTTTCAAGCGACTGATTTGGACAATTTGTTCAAGACCCGAAGCGCAAACATTGTTGGAAATGTGACAGGTAATTCCCTTTTATCAGTTTTTCTAGAACCATTCTACTATGACAGGCTATAATTCTAGCTGCCAACGAAATTAAAGAAAGAATAATTATTACAAAAAAGATATTTATTGCAATCGAACAAATTCAATTAAACTGGGAACAAATGTTAGCTCTACACAAACATGACAATAGCGATTATAGTAATAATAGTATTAATGAAGTTATTTAGTTATTCTAATAAGTTACTTATCTTAGAATCGTCGCTTAGTAGTTCTTTTCGTTCCTTCTCTTTCGTTGTTCTCATCTTCTCCTCAGTTTCTCCTCCATTCCTTACGCTCCCTTCCTCACGTCTGGTTAGACGAGATCTTCTTCCTTCGGCTGCGGCCTTCCAACTCCCCGAATCCTCTCTCTGGCCTCCGATGTATTACACTCCTACCTCTGGCCTCCTATCTAACCTGTGCCCGGCTGGACCACCTCCTACTTGGTCACTGCCTCCATCTTATCAGTCTCTGCCGCTACCAGTTTTTCCCTGCACAGCCCTGGCTAGTACACTTACTGCTCCTTTTTAGGATATGAAAATCTTGTACTCCTGTTCTTCCCGGCGTCTCTGTGTCTGTCTTCGTCCATGCCTGCTACCTCTTGGTCTACTTTCAGCCTCTATCCTCTCTGTTCAGCTTGTAGGTCAATCGGTCAAGCTTATCTCCTAGAATGCTTCAGTCAGTCAGCTATCTGCCTGATCTTAAATATATATCTCTGTGCATCACTTTCAGCCCCAGCCAATGCATTTGGCTGCCTTTATCTTTCTCTTCCTTCTGTATATTACTCACGTCTGACCTCTACCACTGCCTCTATAACTTCTCTTGAATCTGTACTGCTTCTATAGTGCCATTTTCTATACTGCGATACTACGAAATAGTTATTATATAGGATTTCATCGAGTAGCTTTAAGGTTGTGTTGGTCCTTGCCATACTACAACAATTGTGTCGTATCGAGTTTATAAGGACAGAACGCTTTTTTCCACCTGTGATTTCTGAATACAGCTGACTTTGAGTGTTAAGCAGTAACTTTTGTCTTCGGGAAAAGAAAGGTTTATTTTAGTTTGTTTGAACGGCCGCTGCGATTTCAACCGAAATATGTTCTCACTTTCGATGACTTCGCTGTACTGCTAAAGAGACCATGATTAAGATTATTTGGCGGTTTGCCACATGCAGAGGCGGCGATCTTGTTTGAGAGGTGGGGGGGACACTTTTGAATTAAGTAAAATTTATTCGCGCCTGAGCGGAAAATTTCTTTTTACCTCTTTTTGTGCACATAAAAAGCATATAAAAGCAAGTGGCAGACACTTTATAACGGCATGAGCAATTGCGAGTGAAGGACTTGCCCAGGGTCCCTACGCGGTGGCTTGAGGCGGATTCAAACCCGCAACCCTCCAGCTGCAAGGCACCGAACATACCCCCAAACCACGGCGCCCCAGTTGTATTGTGTTGAATTGTATTGTATCGTATTGTACTCCACGTTTATATTGCGACCGAGCCACCCGCAGTAAAGATCCGAGAAATTAATCTCTGATAAACCGACCGACCGGGAATCGAACCCGGGCCGCCGGCGTGGAGAGCGGGCTACCAAACCACTAGGCCACTCAGGACCTACGGTCGTGTGTCCGTGAAGAAGGAGGACATTTTGAACACCAGAGGTAGCTGAACTTGTTAACGTGTCAGCTGCCTGGTCTCATTGGTCAAGTTTCCACTTGGCAGATATTTAACAAAAATAGCAGTCAACATTTCTTTAAACATTTGGGGGGGACAATTGTTTACTGCGTCTCCTCCACTGTTAAAGGTGGGGTGGGGACATGTCCCCCTCGTTCCCCTTCCCGGGATCGCCGCCCCTGGCCACATGTAGTCGTTGGTCATGTGGGAAAATGTGTTGAACCAAAGACTACGTCGACAGAAGCTACCGTGATCTTTGCTGAATGGCTGTTGAATCTTAATGCTTACATATTATAACCACTCTTCAGTGACACTCGTATTTTCGAAAACCTATCTAATCGTGTATATTAGGGTGGCGACCAAAAAAGTATTTTTCTTATAATGCCAGGGACATCCCCCAGTTCTGTTTGTATTGGTAGTAGAAACTCATGTGTAAAATCTTTTTAAAATATTCCATTATTTAGGGGTGCCACATGACAACTTAAATTTTGCATATAAAATTATGCGTCATCGAAGCCGAAAAATCAACTTCTATTTTTTCAGGAGCTGGATGAAAGTTAGACACTTCTAGAGCCTATTATTTGATTACTGTGATAAGTGATGAGTGTTATGTACCATGGATTGTTGGATAAATTATTCTCTGATGACTAGTTTTATAAATAAATGATTAAATAATAAATATATAAATTGTAGCAAACTGGAGCTGAGGTAAATAAATATAAATTTTAATTTTTAAAAGAATTTTTTGGATTTCTGTATATTTAAGGCTTTCTTAAGGTTAATTATTTATTTATATTTACTCACAGTATCCCATAGTATCCATAACCAATTTCAAATTAATTCAGCATTTTGTAATAGAGGAAAAGCACTTCATATCAAAAGTAAATAATGTTTTTCAAAACATTTGATATCTGGCTAAAGTTTGGTTTCGGGTCAGAACATATAATTAATATAGTATAAAATCAGATTATAATTAGCAACTCTGTACAAGTTTAAATTTAAATATATTTTTAGCTTATTTAAAAAATTACTTTGCAAGAAAAATACTAAAATACCCAATACCCAACACTTGGTCTAGCCTAATGTATAAAATGTTTCCAATCTCTTTATTGACTTGCTTGTTTTCAGTACTTTTAATTGGAAACTGACTAGGATTAATTCATTCCAAAGATTTATACAGCGCCCTTCAAGAAGCCTACTCAGAGGTCCTCAAAGGTTGGCATGTCCAAAATCTTCTACAAGATCTGAAACTGAAATTTGCTTTGTTGGATTCACACATGATTCAATCAATTTGGAAGACTGTTTTCATAAAAACAGACATTACAGGTTTTTCATTTTGTTAAAATCAATGGCAAAACTGTTCGTGAAAGTGCACGCATGACAGTTGGAACAGTTGCAGCTTTTTGAAATAAGCTCACTTGCCTGTGACTAAAATGCAACATGCAATCGGGAGGCTTGAGAAGATCGACAATGAGTGCAGGAATTCACAAAAGGCAGCAATGAGAGGTGGAGAACATTTAATATTTCACATTCTGATGCAGAAGTGTAAAATAAAAATCCTGAGGACATAGCATTTCTGCAGGCTCAGCTTAGAGATGAAAGGATGTCAAGTTCAATGGCACAAGTTGATAACAAGTTGAAAAACAAGACGAAGCGAAACTGAAGAGAGACACGATTAAATTAAGGCCAGAATTTATCAAGAGACATTGAGACAATCTATTACTACTACTCCAATGTCCAGGTCCAGTGGTATTAAGACAGCTGCCGAGTTATTGAAATCTGATGCTTCAGATAGTGATTACTGCTATATAGATTGCATGGAAAACTCTGAGTCTGGTGATGAGGCAGAAACCCCAAAGACTAAAAGACCTCGCCCAAAGAATATTTTCTGTGTGCAAGTAGCAGCAGCTCTTGATCGAATGAAGGACAGCTATAGTAATGCATGGAAACAGAACAGCATTTAGTTGGAGTGTCTGCAGACTGAAGAAAGATTGAGTGTGGTGAATGATAGGAGAGAAACGGGAGTTGCATTGATAGCAGAATAAAATCAGATGCTGAACAAGAATGAAGGTCAAAAGCAGGCTTTGCTCAATGTGGCGTCCGAGCATCGAAAAAGTTTCCGGACCCCAAAAAATCAACGGTCACAAAATGGACCATTAGATAATTTTTATGTTAATGTGTTAATGATTTAATTAAACTTATAAGGCTGAATAATGATCACCAGTACTTTTTAATTATTCTACTGTTAGGGACAACAATTTTAGGTTTACTTTATCTTACACAAAATACGAAAAACGTTTCTAATTATTATCACAATATTATTGTGCCTACGATCCTTGTCTAAAATTTGGAAAACTTGTCCTCTCATGTGGCACGCCTAAATGATGGAATATCTTTATCATAATTTGCACACTAACTTACTTTATCAAAAGGAACATAACCTGGGGCTGTCCCATCAATTTACTCAAAATAATTTTTTTGAGCACCACCCTAGTGTATATGTTGTTTCAATTCTCATAATGTTCTGCAACTACTTTTCAATTTTGAAACAGAAAACATCGAAGTTTTGGAAGAATTGATTGTAGCGATTGGTGGAGCTGATGAAGGTGCTTATTCATATAAAATAAATCTACATGGTCACAAGAAAACGGTTTCTTCAATTCAAAATGCACCCACTCAAGTGAAGGCTTCTATTGCAGTCGCCGTTTACGATAAAACAATGTTTATCACAGGAGCAGGAGAAGCGATTAATGAAATATGGAAATTCAACTTTGCTTCTGGCTGGAAAAAATGCGGATATTTAGTAGAAGGTAGAATTTTTCACTGCACTGCACTAATTAGGGAAACGTTTTACATTTGTGGCGGAAGTAAGATAGATGGAAACAAATGTACGGTGATAGACAGTATTGAATCCTACAACGCATTGACCGAAAAAAGCATAATTGTTGGACAGATGAGATACGGATGCCAATATGCAGCCTGTGTTGCCTACAAAGACTCCATCTTCGTCTTCGGAGGATCAGATAAAGATAAAAAGGCGTTAGATTGTGTGCAAGTGTACAGCCCCGTTGAAAGGATCTGCACTCTTCTCTCGACGCCTATGCCTCGTCCTGACACCTTTATGCAATCTCTTTTATATGGGTCATATGCTATTTTACTGAACCATTCAACTTGCTTCATTTTCGACATTGAGAAAAAGACCTGGCAGGAAAGAAATCAGTTTAAAACAGATGCGATCTACTTTCAAAGCGTTCTTGTAAATGAACGAATCTTTGTCATTTGGGGAAAAGTCCTGGAAGATGACGCGCAAGATGAATCGCAACATAAATGGAGGCCTATAGACGACGTAAAGTACACGAGAGCCTCGTGCATTTTGAATAATGAAGCAACGAAATGGAAAACTCGCCATCATTTGCCCAGAGCAATTGAGGTATTCGCCTCTGCTAAACTGTCTTTAGAAAAGTAACTCACTAAGGTGAAGTTTTTTCAGGCAGATGGACGCAAATTCAAATGATTCGTTCTGACCTATTCTGCAAACCAAGTCTTAAAACTGAACGAACTTTACAGCGAAGAAATATCGTCGCCTGAGAATTATCTTCGCGTATCTCCATTTTCCAAAATTTCGAGATAATCGAGGTTGAAGTTTGGGCCACATTTTGCGGAAAAATAAGAAATTCAATGCAATAAGAAGGGTATTATCAAATTACAGTTCACACACAGACGTCATATTAAAACATCAACATTGCATAAAGACCCTGCATTTAAAAAATTAACGATTAGAGCTGTTTTTCAGAAATTTAAGAAAATTTTGTATAAAATGGATTTACAAACATTACGAACCCTTCTACGGAAAACAAAGACATGAAATGATTAAATCAAGCAACGACCAATTATTAGAGAGTGTTTTCATTAAAATATTCATGGATATAGGCCTAGTCCGGATTTTTAAAAGAAAAACTTTTAAATGTCTGGATATGCGACACTTTAATCCAGCTTAGCGCACAGGTTTATAATGTTGTATCTCCTGCTCGTCCAATCAATGACGAGCTTTCTCTGGACATACAGCAACAGACACTGCTACACCACAAATACTGTGTGGAGAATGGAGATACGATAAAATGTTTCTGAAAACAGGACATACAACAGTATATTTTGTTGAATATCTTTAAAACGACTTGTCGTATCTCTTAGCCATTGAAACTGAAGAAAGATCCAAAAAATTCTGCTACAAATCAACTCTAAACTGCTTTTCGAAAAAAGATAATTCTCAGGCGACGATATATTTTACTTGTAAAACATTTACTAATTAAAGGCTGCTGGACTTATTGACTGACTGCATTAATACTTCTCTACTTCTCTTCGCTCGCTACCAGTGGCGGCACTACACCAGGGCAAGCAAGGGCAAATGCCCTGGTAAAAAAGCCTTTGCCCTGGTCGTTGCCCTGCCAGAATTTTTGCCCTGCCGAGAATTTATTTGGGGCATAAATAGCCCCTGCACTGGTTACTTGTATGATTGCCCTGGTTATGCCCTGGTTAAAAATATCTGGCGCCGCCACTGCCCGCTACGCTCACTAAACAAAATGATCTTTTTGTCCAGCGAGCGAGAACTGCTATGGCTAAAACGCGAGCTTTTGCCTTAATTGGCCCTGCACTATGGAACCAGCTTCCTCCTTTGACACGTTCCTGTTTATTAACTGGTGGACGAAGTGCCTCTTTTCGTTGTCTGACGAACTCTTCTTTCTTTTCTCTGGGTCTTTCGCACTGGGAGCGCCTCTGATTGGTGTGCACTGCGAGAGGCGCTATATAAATTAATAGATACAATACAATACAATACAATATAAAAACCATTTAACTCTGGAAACTAATTTTCTTCCATTTTTAATCCGGCAACTGTGTTTCCTACCATTATGCCCTTTTGACTGCTTGATACTGGGTCTATGTTAAAGAAGTAGTCAGAATAAACTTTACGATGGTTGCCTCCAAATACATAGGAATTTCAAAACGATGAAAGTCATGACATCCGGGGAATAGAAAGCGATATTCCATATCAATAAGTAGCAAAGACGTTGCGATATCCATCGTTCAAATCACGTCTAAAAGAAGTCGATACTAAATAATTTTCTTGTAGTCTATGTCTTAAGCAAGTAAGTAAGTAAGTAGCCTTGATTTGCATCTGACAAGCGCACATGTATTACATTTTATACAACGATTGCGCAATATTAAAATAAACTATAACAGTAGCAGATTATAAAGTCACACATGCACAACTAAATTTCACTAAAGATGCATCGATTAACAATTAGATTTAGCAAAAGGCGGCTTGAATGGACGTCCTCTCTTGCGAAGTAGGTACTTGTCCTCACGAAGAAGTGGCAAGAGCTGATGAATACAGTGCCCAAAGAATTGTGATTCTTGGAAGAGAATATCGTCACGAGGGTATCTATTCCCTATAGGGTTTGAATGAAAATGGAGAGATGTTGCGAGAGATGGGTAGAGTGAGGAAAGAGAGGGTGGAAGAGAGAAAGGAAGGGAGGTAGACAGGAAGGAAGGAAGGAAGGGAGTGGTGTAGGGAGTGAGAGTGAGGGCGGTATCGAAGGTACACTTGCAGGTATAGGAGAAACGAGAGAGAGTCAGACAGTGTAAGCTGAAAGCAGATCTGAATAGACCGTCAGTTGGAACGATGGATAGAAGGGGTAGGAATGCAACAGAGTTGTAAGCAGGGAAAGGTAAGCAAGGACGCTTTGTGGCACAGTGAGATTGGGAAAGAGATTATGGGTGGGAAGAAGAATATAGAAATTTAATAAAATACAGAGAAAGGGGAGAAAGGTATAGATAGCAAGAGGTAGACAGAGCGATAAAGTCAGAGACAGAGGCAGAGGCAGAGGCAGAGGCAGAGGCAGAGGCAGAGGCAGAGGCAGAGGCAGAGGCAGAGGCAGAGGCAGAGGCAGAGGCAGAGGCAGAGGCAGAGGCAGAGGCAGAGGCAGAGGCAGAGGCAGAAGCAGAGGCAGAGGCAGAGGTAGAAGCAGAGGCACAGGCACAGGCAGAGGTAGTACTGTTTTTTGGGGGACATATGGTCAGTGATCGAGTAAAGTATTCAACAGCCACAAGTTTACGAGATTTATTGCTCACATGATTGAGCCGGTGATAGAGTGAATGAATTAAAAAACGAATGATAGAACGATGTCATAATTATGGCTATAAAAATTTCGGGTGAACTTATATTCTGGGCAGAGATTGGCACTACCTGGCACTAATGGCAATACGGGTAGTGACGAAATGTTACTATATATATACAAAGGTCTGCCTGCCTGACTCTCTGGATTTTGACCCCCCCGCTATCGATTCTGTTTTGATTGATCGCCTGTGACTAAGCTGATTCAAGCGACTTCGCTTTTGCGGGCGCTGAAGACGTTTCGAGTTTACGATTACGATATCATTCCATTTTTTGCCTGTGGCTCTTATTATCCTTCTCGCCCAAAACACTGATTGTTCTGGAGAATTCTCTTCCAGAAGGCCTCCTAGATGACCCATAGATAATCTTAATCTTAAGCTCAGATACTCTTATAAGCACTACTTAAAAACTAAGCGGACGGCACCACCTTATTCACGAACCAGCGCTGCATCCGGAACGAAAGGTCGTCCAGAGATGCTCTGTGAAGAATAAAAGCCAGAAGACGAGGGAGAGGAAGCAGTGGAGCTGCTTAGTCGAGTCTCGCAAAAGGTAAGAGAGATTGGAGAGCGGAGAATAGGACGCATTGGGAAAGGAATTCTTGAAGAGGCGAGACTTTAGAATGGAAAGCCAGAGGGGAGATAATGAGATTAACAGAGGAGCTCGAGGCAGATGATGGTGGATGGGCGGCGAGAATGGTGGAGGCATGGAGAATTTACAAAATTCAGAAGGGATTATGCAGATGGACTGTATACTGAAATTACTCATCAATTTCCATCTCAAATTAGTAACTTTTGAAGTATGAACAGTTACAATTTGTTCTAACAATATTCTCTCTGACAGCTACGTTCTTTGGACCCCAGACAGCCGCCCACCAATTCCCTCCCGTAATACAATGCACGCCAGCTATGCATCAATGAATGTGGCTGCTGGGTAGATTTGAGTTAACCTACAAGCCGTGGACTGCAGTGGAACCTTTTAAGACCATAGACCTGCGAATCAACGTTTTCAGTCACTGTCGTACGCTAGAGGTCTACGCTTACGTTTAAAGTCTATTCTATGAGAGTAGGGCACCAGCCACGAGGACTTAGGCCTCTCTCTGCACAGATATGCTTATGAAGTCACACGACCTATTCTCTCAGTCGAAAGAAATTCGCGACAAGCGTTTAGTTTACGAGAAATAGTTTTTCAGGTAAGGATTGTCTTGTTTATATTATTGGCAGCGATAAACGATTAACATGACCTGCTTACGATAGCAGTATCTTTACAATGTTTAATGCAATGAATAAAAACGTATAGGCCTAGGCAACTTATTGGCAGAGCCACGTACAGTTGTAAAAGCGAAAGCAAAACAGACACCACTTGATGAAAACGTTGTTATAGGCCTATAATTATAATATATATAGATCTGCAAATTTTCCCAGCGCCGGCTCTGGGAGTTGTTTGGTGGGTTACTTTTCCAGGTCAGAATTATCGGAGGAGGCAATGCGAGGAGGCAGCGTGATACTACGTTGGAAATCGTTGGTGATGAGTATTATATATTGTAATGTAATGTAATGTAAATCTTCGAAAATTTCTCAGCGCCCACAAAAGCCACGTCAGGAGAGACCAGCTTATTCACCAGCGCTATATCAAATCAGTCCGCAATAGCCAAAACTCCTCTTTTCGTTTCGGTGCCAGGTCAAAATCGGGGAGGTCAAGCCGAGGAGACAGCATGGTGCTACGGTGGCAATCGGTGATGATGGTGGTCGTGTGGTGGCGAAGGAGTGGAATATCTTGAAGAGTTCGGTTTTCAGTCGTGAGTGGAAAGTAGAAGAGGAGAGTGAAAGCGGAGGAGAAGTTGAGTTAAGAGGCGAGATAGGAGGATAAGCAAATTGGCGGAGGTCTGTTCGTTTAATTGGAAAACCAGTTGACACACCGCAACTGGGAACAGTAGAAGGAGACTAAGGGATCTAACAGGAGCGGAACCAGGGCAGGATGGTTTCGGTTTTAAGTCTGGAGTGAAATGCTTTAGGAGACTACAGAGGACTGTTGATATTCACATATTCTGATTGAAGACACCATTATGTCTTCAGGAAGAAATGATTAGCCCAAACGCCAAATATTATACCATTTTTGTTTCCGATTCTCTGATGATTTTGTTGCCTATGTATGTTTTCACGCATTGATGGGATGGGATTAGCGCATGTGTGACGATAACAGCTAACATATAATAATTGACCTTTCATTCTAGACTTCTGCTTATACTGGTTACTTGCCTACTCTGCTGAGATCAATTGAATGAAGGGTTGTGCAATGCACGCTAGCTCCTTCTTTCGATTGCTAGTCGAATTGGTCCTTAATTGGTCCTATTACTGTGGGTGTTCTCTACTCAGGTTTCACATGGTCAGAGCCGGCAAAATGGAATCGAATGAGCAGCAATAAGCAGACGGTTTATTTGCCAGTCAAAGCTAAAGAATGCTTGCAAGTTCAGTGCTGATAGTAATTACTAAATTTCTTTTAAAGTATGTAATTGGAGCAATGTTTCTAATCGTTTGTGATGCCATATTCGGATGGTAGTCTTATTTTTGTTAATAATCGAGGCGAAGGTAAGGCTTGGGTCAGAATTGCAGGGCCGATGAGAGGGGGGGTCAGGGGGTTGCTGCCCCGGGGCCCGGTTCCATGGAAGGGGCCCTTGGCAGGGGCCCAGAAATGTCTAAAATTTTGTTCAAACTGAAGAAATCTGTGGGTTTTGGCCTAATGCAGTCTGTAGGCCCTATATGACGAATGCTTCATGATACATGATATCTACACAGGGCCACGGACGTGTGTATCCGTTGTGCCTATCTAGGTCACAACCACTGCTTTTTTACCCTTTGCCTTGCCTAAACTGAGCTCCTGCGCTGAGGAATGTTTGAAAATATCTGCATCGTCTCTCTCGCGCGCGTTTTTTCTCTTGCAGTCGGTCTCTTTCAATATCTCTCTGCAGCCTCCAGTGTTCATTTTAAGCGGCCTATTGTGACAGTAGATCTTCAAGTTCAGAATACAGTCGCTAATCCATTCGTTTACTTTTAAATAAAAACGGTTTAAATTAAATTTTCTAGTTTACTTGCTTCAATTTACTAACTATGTAATGAAGCGTTATAGAGGAACCGATCTAATGAATTTTTTTACCAAAAAGCAAGACAATAACGAATGTGACGGTAGTAATGGGACTGAAGAGGTTAGCATTGCAAATAATTCTATTAGCAATGTTGTTAACGAAAACGATTTAATAGCTGTTAAACTGAACACAGTCTCAGCTGCTCAGTCAGAGGATTTAGGAGTGAGCACAGTAACAATTCAATTCAATTCAATTCAATTCAATTTGTTTATTGGTCCCAATAACAAAAAGCAAAACAAGTAATATTTAACAGTAGTTAGACACAAAGCATAATCATTTAATATACAATTATCACAGCATAAACAAGGGAGCAATAGGCTCACCCGAAGGGAATAATCCCGCTGAATGGGGGCCTAATTGCAAAATAATATCAACAAATCTTAGTAGTGACAAGTACTTAACACAGTGGCAGTAGCTTGGGAGCCCAGAAATAATTGCGTTGAGGTAGCTTCCCTCCGCCTTACGGTAAGACAAAAGACAATAAAACCAAAAAGAACTGAATAATTGCAATGTTATTTAACATTTTTTATTTAACATTTCTTATTGTGTGTGCACGGATTTGAATTTTAAATGAGGCTAGACTCATGGCTGCGCGAACACATTCTGGTATGCTATTCCATATGAGGGGACCCTGGTATTTGATGGAAAACATTCGGGTATTTGTTCTGGCAAATATGCTTATGTAGACTCTATTATTTCTAATGGCCTTGTCGAGTAAGTTTGGTTTGAAGTAGGCTGAGAAAGCTTGTGGGAGGAGGTTATTCTCATATTGGTACATAAATATACTAGTTTGAACAAATTTAATCTGAGATATTTTCAGGAGGTTAAGTTGCAAATACAGTGAGTCAGTGTGGGTGTTGATAGGAGATTTGGTAATGATTCTTATGGCTTTTTTCTGTAGTATGTTTAGTTTTAGTAAGTGAGTGTCATATGTAGAAGTCCAGACAAAATTGCAATAGTTTAAATAAGGATGTATAAGTGTAAAATATAGATTTTTGAGTATGTGTGTTGGAAGCAGATAGGATAACCTGCGAATTATTCCAGTGTTTTTAGAGATTTTTTTAGCAATTTCGGCAATATGTATGTCCCACTTTAAGTGTTGGTCAATGTAAACCCCTAGGAATTTAGATGAAGAGACTTGAGGAATTAACTTATTATCAATTGTCAGAGCATTGTCAGGAGTTGGAACAGGTTTTTTGTTAGACCTGAAGATGATGTAATTTGTTTTAGATAGGTTAAGCGAGAGTTTGTTGGCTTTAAACCAGTCATTAGCTAGTTCTAGATCATTATTTGCTATTTTAATTAATTGGCCATATGAGGCATGTGAGTAGAAGGCATTGGAGTCGTCTGCAAAGAGAATGTAATGAAGAAGAGATGCAGAATTGGGAAGATCATTGATGTATATTAAGAAGAGTATAGAGGCCCAAGTACTGAGCCTTGAGGTACCCCAAAGACTGTGTTTTGAAAGCTTGATAGCTTGCCATTACAAGAAACTTGCTGGCGTCGGTTATTTAGGTAGCTTGAAAACCATGCAAGTGCAACTCCTCTGATTCCATAAGTTTCAAGTTTGTATAACAAGATTTTATGTTCAACAGGCTTTTTTATGTTTAACAGGCTTTGGTCATCGCTCATCAGAATGATTTTGGACTAGCTGTTGGTGCAAAGTTAACTGATGCAGACAAATTTCGATTTCTGATTGAATTCATATAGGCCTATACAGATACATATGCTCCACCAGAATAGTATGCGTGGCCTAGCACTTCGCATTACACAACCCCTGTGGTAAATCCTAGCTAAGCCACTTATTTAATTAAGTCACAACTTTTGTGGTCATATTATAGTTGAATCATTTGAATTTGTAAAAACACTGCTTATCAGTATTTGGAGTTTCATCAGCAGTCAGCCTATAATTGATTATTGATTTTCCTGGCAAGCATAAAATCTTTTAAAATTTAATAATTGAAATTTGAGCTATTATTCAAATAAATAATACTTCAACTTGCTGCTGGATGGAAGTCATCATAATAAATAATTGATACCAAATTACCAATATTAAATATTATATTTCATTTAGTTGATGATGAATTAGAGGATAAATTATCATCAGAAATCTGGAGCTCAATTAAGGAAAGAAAGATGAATGAAAGTCAGAATTACAGTACAAACGAGAGACAGACGCTCCTTCAAAGTCTTGCATTTTCAATTTCACAAAAAGCGAATGATGCAGCAAATCAAGCTGACAGTATCATTACTAGTAGGCCTAACTGCCGCCTAAGTAGTAGTAGAAGTGAAGTTGATGATCATGATACAGAGCGAGTTGTTGATGTAGTCCTTGTAGACAATGCAGCAACTCATTCTCTTGCAATTGGATATCATAATGCGATAACTGTCATTTAAAAATAATTTATCACATTCACATTATCACATTTTCATATTTCTGTAATTTCTTTATAATTAGAGTCAGAGATGGACCTTTTAAACCAGAAATTGATTTTCACATTTACTTTTATTATTATTATTATTATTATTTTGTTCAGTTTAACCCGAGGTTTCATGGCCTATTATTATTATATTATTATTATTATTATTATTATTATTATTATTATTATTATTATTATTATTATTATTATTATTATTACTATTATTATTATTATTATTATTATTATTATTATTATTATTATTATTATTATTATTATTATTATTATTATTATTATTATTATTATTATTATTACACTTATTATTATTCATCAAATGTAGTTTGATAGCTTTTTTATAGGCTTACATCAGACTTGGGCTTAATGATGAAATTGAAAAACCGAGGGGCCCTGATGGACCATGAAAAGTGCGCGCCCCGGGGCCCGCCTTGGCTCTCGACGCCCATGCAGAATTGTGCTAAATTCACGTGAAGCCATTTAAAGCCGGTCTATTTAACTTGTAGGATACTACAATATGGCAGCCGGAAAGAGCAGTGCCATGGCACAACTGAATGACATAACGGAATGCTGTATCTGTCTCAAGACGTTCACAGATCCAAGAATGCTACCATGCATTCATACATTTTGTTTCCAATGTTTACAAGACATGGCCAACAAGTCAGACAAGAAACCTGGAGACCATATACCATGTCCAGCTTGTAGGAAGGAATTCACTATTCCAAACGATGGAGTCCAAACTGTACAGAAAAATTTCTTTATGGCAAGTATGATAGAAGTGAGAAATGCATTGAGCAAGTCAAAGATGGCGGTAATTCCTTGCGAGTTCTGCAAAGAAAACATCCAAACTCCTACAGGAAAGATACCTGAAGCCACGAATCGATGTTTAGTTTGTCAGGAGAACCTTTGCGAAAATTGTTGCAAGATGCATAAAACGTTTAAAGTGTCTAAAAATCATGAAATCTTGAAGATAGGATGCGATGTTGGAGAAGACGAGATTGTCAAGTCCATACAAATGATGAATTGTGATATTCATCGTGGAAAAGTGCTAGACTACTATTGCGCCGAATGTAAGAAAGTAGTTTGTGTTTCATGTTTTGTTGAAAGCCACAGAAAC
The DNA here is from genome assembly GCA_020284085.1 of Aporrectodea caliginosa. Taxonomy (NCBI): domain Eukaryota; kingdom Metazoa; phylum Annelida; class Clitellata; order Crassiclitellata; family Lumbricidae; genus Aporrectodea; species Aporrectodea caliginosa. The sequence goes on from JACEVL010000219.1 coordinate 123,848, forward strand.
CATGATTGCGAAGATGTAACTAAAGTGGATTTGGAATTCCGTAAAATAATTAACAACAGCGCTCAAATGATATCAACGCTCTCTGAAGAAATTTTGACTAAGAAAAATAAGTCCGAAAGTAGAGAGAACTTTCTCCAGAAAATGGCTGCAATAGAGAGAGAAATTTTGCAAAGAAGCGTGGAGTTGAAAAAAATAATAGACACACATACGAAATCGTTGTTGAGTTCATTAGTTGAAATAAAGAATCGACACCTGAAAGAAATTCAGACCACGGAAGATGAATTGGAAAGCCGTCTTACAATTCTGGAAAGCTATTCAAGATATTGCGATGAACTCAGAATAAAAGGATCAGCTAGCGACGTCTGTCGAAGTAAGGAGGAATTACTACGAAGAGCAGATGAGTTAGAGGAAGACCACGAGACGTTCATTATGCGCCCAAACGCTTCATTTGACGTTACCTTCCAGGCAACTGATTTGGACAACATGTTCAAGACAACAAGTGAAAACTTCATTGGAAGTGTGAAAGGTAATTATGGTTCATCATTCCATTAGCATTATGAAGACCTTGGTATTGATCTGTACTGTATTGCATGCGTTGTATTGAATTCTATTTTTGTCTGAGCCGTGCTTCACTGAGCTGCTGTGTTTGAATTTCTATAGATGACACATCTACAATCCAAGTTTATGTTTCGAAGTTGAACACAGTAACGAGCTTCTGATGTTTTGTCAAGCAGCTATACGGGCTTCTCTTCGTTTAGTGTTTGAATGCACCCTTTAACAGCCCTGTTGAAGCCCGAGCCTAGTTTCATCATCACAGGAAGCTGCTAGCCAGCACCGTATTGTAGGTCATAAAGCAGGTCGTAAACTTGTTTTGCTGGCTGCCGCTACACCAACACATCTCCTTTAGGATCTCCGCCTTCGTTTGGCGTTGCCTCGTTGTTACTGCGCCTGCCTATCTGCAGTAGCTCTGTCGCCCTATTTCTGCCAATTATAGTGGCCACCGACCCCTTCGCTCTGCGGTGCGTGGTGACCTGATCGTCCCTTTCGCGCTCACTTCTTTGATAATGCAGCTTCGGGCCTACTCGGTTGTGGGCCCGACTATCTATAATGGGCTTCCTCTGGACCTGGGTCTCCTACCTAGGAACTCTTCACCTGCGTGGTTGGGCCTGGAGCGTCTCTGAGTAGATATCTTGAAGTTTTGAAGAGGCGCTATATAAAGTTTTCTTTCATTGATTGATTGATTGATTGATTGGTGGTTTTCTAGCGAGGAAATAGCACGTTAGTTAGAGGAAAGTGATTCATTCATTCATTCATTCATTCATTCATTCATTCATTCCGAGCATTTATATGGCGCCCCTACAAGGAACCTACTCAGAGGCGCTCCCAGCCCTGCCACGGCTAAACAGAGAAGACTTGAGAAGGCGGCAGTAAGCAGGCAAATTGCTGCGAGGCATCAAGCGCAGCTAAAGTGGGAGCCCATTCCAGGTTGAGGGCCCAACAACCGAAAAGGCTCAGCGCTGCTTGAGACATAAACGGGCCCGGGGACAAGGAGCTCTCCCTTGGCCGAGGAACACAGAGCCCGACCGGGGGCTAGGTCAGAGACAGGACGACAGACGATAGGTACGTATGAAGAAACAAGACACTACTGAAGAGAGTGTGATGTTGCACTCTATCCTGCCGCGTGCTTTGAAATGTATCGCACCAAGTTCAATTACTGACATATGTTGCGACGGTCACTTTCATGATGAAAAATGTCCATGTTATTTGCGGTGCTGGCCAGAAATTTTGATGTGTCGTAGTGCATGACGGTTGTTTCCTTCTTGTATTTTTTCCGAAAATTTACAGAAGTGATTATTTTTTTCTGTCAATCTGTATTTGCTTTTGTCAACACTTTTTAGGATTCAATAAACGAATAATAATGATGATGATGATGATGATGATGATGATGATGATGATGATGATGATGATGATGATGATGATGATGATGATGATGATGATGATGATGATAATAATAATAATAATAATAATAAAAATTTAAATAATAATAATAATAATAATAATAATAATAATAATAGTAATAATAGAATACATGTATATGAATCTAAATATGTTTTTTCCTTTATATATTTCAGAAAATTTATATAGCGCCCTTCAAGGATACCTACTCAGAAGCGCTCCCAGCCCAACCCCGGTCGAACAGGACAGTCTTAAGAGTAGTGAGAAACGAAGCAGAGTGGCGAGCAGGTGTCAGACGAAGCGTGGTAGGAAGCCCATTCCAGGTTAAAGGGCCCGCCACGAAGAAGGCGCGACGCTGACTGAGAGCAGTCCGCGAACGAGGAACAATGAGCTCAACTTGTGCAGCTGAGTGGAGAAATCAACGGCGCTGGACGCATGTGGTGGAGCAGCAGAGCTCCCGCAAGTACGGAGGGACTAGACCCTCAATACAGCGCCGGACCAAGACAGAGATTCGATACACAATAGGCTGTGGGTAAGGAAGCCAGTGGAGCACGTTCCTCATGTATTCAGAAACCGCCCAAACCTCAGAATGCGGCCAACAAGGCGGGCTGCAGTGCAAAGAACCATATTCAGGGACCCGGTCCGGCAGGCTGGAAGTCCATCATATATGGCGCTACAATAGTCGAGCCGTGAGACTACAAAAGCATGGACAAGCGTCGACGTGCGCTAGGAGACGAAGAGAGCGGGAGATCACCTTGAGCTGTCGAAGTTGATAGTAACAGCTGCGGCAGAGAAGATCTATGTGTTGAGATACTAAATCATAGCCTTATATGTGCCTCTTATATCAGTGAAAACCTAGATCATTCTACTTGTTGTAATTATATTCTTTTCAAAATTTCTTTTCAATTTGAAACAGGAAACGTCGAACAGTCGGAAGACTTCACTGTAGCTTTTTGCGAAGCTGTCGATACTGTGGACTCATATAAAATAAAGCTACATGGTCACGGTGAAATAGCCTCTCCTTTTCAAACTTTACCCGCTGATGTTGAGTCTTTTCCTGCAGCTGCCGTTTACGACAATTACTTTTTTATCACAGGAGTTGGAAAACTATCTAACGAAATATGGAAATATTGTTTTGGTTCTGTTTGGAAGAAATGCGGATCTTTAGTTCAAGGCAGACAATTCCACTGTGCAGAATTCATATCCGAAACGTTATACATCTGTGGCGGATGTAAGGAAGATATTGTTATAGACAGCATCGAAGCCTACAATGCATTGACCGAAAAGACTACAAAGGTTGGACAATTGAGAGTCGGATCTCAGTTGTCAGCTTCTGTTGCCTACAAAGGCTCAGTGTACGTCTTTGGAGGAGTAGATAAAGATAGGGAATCTTTAGACTGTGTGCAAGTGTTCAACCCAGTTGGAGGAACCTGCACACTCCTTTCGACGTCTATGCCTCATCCAGCTGGTTGGCTGCGAGCTGTGTTGTGGAAGACATATGCTATATTGCAGGCACAGGATGCATGCTTCATATTTGATTTTGAGGAAAAAACCTGGCAAGACAGAAAACAGTTTAAACCTTACGAAGACGTATTCTTTTTTGGTATGGTTCTTGAAAATGAACGAATCTTTCTAATCGGTGGTGTGTTCGATGAAGCTGACACGTATGGTACTAAACGGGTTAAATATAAAGATTATGTGAAGTACATAAGAGCTTCAAGCATTGTGAATAATGAAGCGACGAAATGGAAGACTTACGGTGAACTGCCTAAACCAATCGCTGTAATCACCTCTGCTAAGCTATCTCTAGCAAAGTAATTAACTAAGAACATTATGCATTGTTTCAATATCTAGTATATAGACATGGCACAACTGTACGCAAATTGCAATATAATTATACTGACTAAAAGTAACGATAACGTGAATTATACCTACATATAATGCATTGTGTATGATGAAACGCCGAAATTGATGACTTACTGTCAATATATTGCCTAAACCAATAAGTGTTTTCACCTCTGCTACGTTTTCTTTGGTAAAGTAAATAATTCGAAAGAAACCTCTTTAATGTAATAATTCAGTGTGGCGACCTTAAGTAACTGAACGGTGTGGATGTGTGTATATATAATGTTCAGCATGAGTATATTGATGAGCTAGACCTTGAGGGCAGTGGCGTCTAACTTCCCCCCACCTGGAATTAGAGAACAAACAACCCGCTCTGGGCGATTGCATTCATTTTCGTATTGCAGGCCGTTATATCTGGCAGCCGTGGGAGATCGTTCTCCCAAGTCCCTCAGTTGTAGACGGCACTGAGTAAGGATCTGGTGATTGCATTTTTTTTCGACGATAGAGCGCCNCTGAACAGAGAGGATAGAGGCTGAAAGTAGACCAAGAGGTAGCAGGCATGGACGAAGACAGACACAGAGACGCAGGGAAGAACAGGAGTACAAGATTTTCATATCCTAAAAAGGAGCAGTAAGTATACTAGCCAGGGCTGTGCAGGGAAAAACTGGTAGCGGCAGAGACTGATAAGATGGAGGCAGTGACCAAGTAGGAGGTGGTCCAGCCGGGCACAGGTTAGATAGGAGGCCAGAGGTAGGAGTGTAATACATCGGAGGCCAGAGAGAGGATTCGGGGAGTTGGAAGGCCGCAGCCGAAGAAAGAAGATCTCGTCTAACCAGACGTGAGGAAGGGAGCGTAAGGAATGGAGGAGAAACTGAGGAGAAGATGAGAACAACGAAAGAGAAGGAACGAAAAGAACTACTAAGCGACGATTCTAAGATAAGTAACTTATTAGAATAACTAAATAACTTCATTAATACTATTATTACTATAATCGCTATTGTCATGTTTGTGTAGAGCTAACATTTGTTCCCAGTTTAATTGAACTTGTTCGATTGCAATAAATATCTTTTTTGTAATAATTATTCTTTCTTTAATTTCGTTGGCAGCTAGAATTATAGCCTGTCATAGTAGAATGGTTCTAGAAAAACTGATAAAAGTGAATTACCTGTCACATTTCCAACAATGTTTGCGCTTCGGGTCTTGAACAAATTGTCCAAATCAGTCGCTTGAAAAGTTACCTCATATGAAACACGTGGGAGCATAATATACGTCTCGTGGTCTTCCTCTAACTCATCTGCTCTTCGTAGTAATTCATCCTTACTTCGACAGACGTCGCTAGCTGATCCTTTTCTTCTGAGCTCATCGCAATATCTTGAGAAGCTTTCCAGAATTGTAAGACGCCTTTCCAGTTCATCTTCTTCGGTCTGAATTTCTTTCAACTGTCGATTCTTTATTTCATCTAACGAACTCAACAAAGATTGTGTGTGTTTTTCTATCATTTCCTTTAACTCCTTACTTCTTTGTAAAATGTCTTTCTCTCTTGCAGCCATTTTCCGGAGAAATTTCTCTCTACTTTCGGATTTATTTCTCTTAGCAAAAATCTCTCCAGAAAGCGTTGATATCATGTGAGCTCTGCTGTTAATAATTTTACGAAATTCCTCTTCCACTGTTGTTACATCTTTGCAATCATGGTTTCTGTGGCTTTCAACAAAACATGAAACACAAACTACTTTCTTGCATTCAGCGCAATAGTAGTCTAACACTTTTCCACGATGAATATCACAATTCATCACTTGTATGGACTTTACAATCTCGTCTTCTCCAACATCGCATCCTATCTTCAAGATTTCATGATTTTTCGATACTTTGAACGTTTTATGCATCTTGCAGCAACTTTCGCAAAGGTTCTCCTGACAAATCAAACATCGATTCGTGGCTTCGGGTATCTTTTCTGTAGAGCTATCAGTGTTTTCTTTGCAGATATCGCAAGGAATTTCCGCCATCTTTGACTGATTTAATGCATATCTCACTTCTATCATACTTGCCATAAAGAAATTTTTCTGTACAGTTTGGACTCCATCGTTTGGAATAGTGAAGTCCTTCCTACAAACTGGGCATTGTATTTCATCGCCAGGTTTCTTGTTTGACTTGTCGACCAAGTCTTGTAAGCATTGGAAACAAAATGTGTGAATGCATGGAAGCGTTCTTGGATCTGTGAACGTCTTCAGACAGATACAGCATTCCGTTATGTCATTCAGTTGTGCTATGGCACTGCTCTTTCCGGCAGCCATTTTGTAGTAGCCTACAAGTTAAATTGACCGGCTTTAAATGGCCTCACGTGAATTTAGCACAATTCTGACCCAAGCCTTACCTTCGCCTCAATTATTAAAAAAATAAGACTACCATCCGAATATGACATCACAAACGATTACAAACTCTAATTACAAAATTATAACGGAATTTAGTTATTATCAGCTCTGAGCTTGCATGCTTTGCTTTGACTGACAAATAAACTGGAGGCCTCTTGCTGCTCATTCGAATCGTTTTTTCCCGGCTCAGATCATGTGAACTTGAGAAGAGAAAAAACAGGACCAATTCGACTAGCATTGGAAAGAAAGAAAGGGCTTGCATTGCACGACCTCTGGTAAATCATAGCAACATCTGAGCAGGGTAGACAAATCGACCACTGTAAGCAGAAGTCTAGAATGAAAGAAGGTTAATGTGCTAGCTGTTATCGTCACACATACGTTTATTCCATCCCATTAATCCGTGGAAACATAATAGGCAACAAAATCATCAGAGAATAGGAACCAAAAATGGTTTAATATTTGGCGTTATAAGGATAATCATTTCTACCTGAAGACATTGCTGTTCTCAATCTGAGGTCATTGCGAATATCAACAGTCCTCTGCTGCAGTCTCCTAAAGCATTTCACTCTAGACATAAAACCGAAGTTATCCTGCCCTGGTTCCGCTCTTCTGCCATCCCGTGATCACCAACGATTTCCAACTTAGTATCACGCTGTCTCCTCGAATTACCCCCCCCCATAATTCTGACATGAAAAAGTAAGCCACTAAAGTGACTAAACAGCATATCGCCTCCCAGAGGCGGCGCTGGGAAAATTTGCAGATCTATAGGCCTATATATGTTCCGAATAACCACAACGTTTTCTGTAAGTGGCGTCTGTTCTGCTTTCGCTTTTACAACTGTACGTGGCTAAGACTATAACTTGCCAACACATTTTTATTCACTGCGTTTAATAATGTAACGAAATTACCATTGTAAGTTATGTCGTGTTAATCGTTAGTTGCTGCCAATATGACCAATAGGGCATAGTGACCTGAACAGATTATGTATGGCATATATCAATTTGTTGCTCCTATGCATAGGTTAGTGTCTGGTATAGATATGATGTGTTTAGTGTGATGCCTAACTTTGCCGCCATGGCTCTGAAGTTATTGCAATATACCGCACAATGCGTCTATTGAGGTACCGAAATAACACCGTTGAAATTTGATTATTTTATTAACTGAAGTAGTAATTATTGGAATATTGTAAGCTGGATCTTATAGAACAGGTTAATTTCTTTGACAATTCTGACATTAATGAGATACAAGCAATACAATATTCGAATATAATACATGGAATAATCCGTTAAGGTTAAAAAAGTTGTAATCCTTAATTACGTTTAGGCCCTACTTCGCAAAAATTTCACAAGCACACAATACGTTCCACTTACATGCCATGATTTCCAATCACTTCTTGTGGTATATTTGGCCATGTTTTTGCAGGATTCGAGCTTTGCTCGAATGTAACCTTCTCTACGTTCTACGTTCTTTCAACAAACTGGCCTTGCTGCTTCTGTAAGAACTTTGACATGGCTCTTTACTGCTTGCGTGAAGCAAGGGTATTTTTCAAGATCTGACATACTGCCAATTTTAATGACTTCCTCACGGTCATTTTCCGTAAACTTGCAAGTTATAGGAGGTTCACGTCTGTGAAAATCCAACCACTTTACTAGCTCATAGTAAGTATTCAGTGGCTTCAAAACTGAGTTTCCGGATTGTGAATTCTGTGTTTTCTCTCATCAATCATCATATTCAGTAACATATTTTCTGGGTGACCAATGACCATAGAAGCCATTCTGTTGAATACATTAATCAACGACCTCTCAATGGATGGTAAGAACGTGACAAATGAATAGCTTTCAATGAATGAGTAGCACCATCATAACACTAGGGTTTCAGCTTTAATTCAATCCATACAAAGACTATTGGGGAACTGGGTGGCAAATGGATAACATCTGGCGAAGTCGTTGGCAGAGGTACCGAATTCAGCCCCGTTATAGCATTTGTCACTATCAAAGGATGCCCAAAATTTTCGCTAATGTTCTTCCGTTCTCCTGTTTTAAAGCTAGTAGCTTAACTAGTTAAGATTGTTCAATTGGCAAAAAGCATGTAAATGTACAGCGCAGTGCGAATTGTCAGGCGCTAAATTAAAGAAAGATGCTTATTATTATTATTATATACTTTGATAACGTATTCTACTAATGTAAAAAATAAACTTTGGGATGATTGGGATGTCGATACGTAAAGGCGTAATAACCTATTAGCAGTAGTAAACCAATGGCTGTGGGCTATCTTTCCATTCTCTCTGCTAATTAAACTTTCTGAAACCAATCCACTTTCAACAGCCAAACACATTTCATAGAGGAAACTTTAAATTTTACTCAAACTCTGAAAACCTGTAATTTCTGGCAAACCTCCATGGAATTCTTTTGAAACTTACGACATCAAGCGACTGACAAGAGGGAAGAGCTTTCTCTAAACACTTTCGAGCTATTCACTCTGAGATCTTGAATGCCTGTTTCTTAATTTTATGCTTTCTTTTTCATCACATTCCTTATTTCTTTATGCAAATCTTCCAACTTGTGTTCCGTGGATCTTTTGATAGTGGAAATTCCAGCTTTAATTCAGACATCAATGACATTTGTAGTAACTTAATTCGCAATTTTGACGCCGTAGTTGTTTTTGAATGTTCTGATTTTCTAATCATGTAAAGCTGCCTAACATTTGCAATTACATGTAGCTGATTTTTCGGCAACTCGGAGGCACACCCCTATAATGGGCAGGAAATTTTCTTTCTAGTTTTAACGCCATTTTTAATAAGGTATTTCCACAGTCACATGTCTTTTTTGCCATGGTTTACAACTGTGAAAGTAGACGAAACTTTGGTTGCTCGGCGGCAAAGTTAGATGCCATAAATTTGATGCAATCTTTCTTTAATACTTATGTTTAGGGAGAGGAGCAACCTTTATGATTATGCCAAAGTTCATTTTTAACCAAAACATATTTCTTGCTATGCCCTAATGACCAAGGCAATCCTTACAGATTCTCAAATACTGTTTCTCGAAAAATAAACGCCTGCCACGAATTTCTTTCGACTGAGAGAATAGGTCATGTGACTTCATAAGCATATTCTGTACAGATAGAGGCCGATGTCTTCGTGACCGGTGCCCTACTCTCATCGATGAGACTTTAAATGTAAGCTTAGACATCTAGCGTTCGACATTGACTGAGAAAGTTCATTCGCATGCGACGGAAGGTCTATGGTCTTAAAAGGATCCACGGCTTGTAACTCAAATCTACCCAGCAGCCACATTCATTGATGCATAGCCTAGCTGGCGTGCATTGTATCACGGGAGGCAACTGGTGGGCGGCTGTATGTGGTCCAAAGAACGTAGATGTGAGAGCGAACAGTTGAACAACAAATTGACTGTTCATATATCAAAATTTACTAATTTAAAATGAAATTTTGCACCCTTTCTTTGATGGAAATTGATGAGTAATTTCATTGTACAGTCCAACTTCATAATCCATTCTGAAGTTGCAAATTCTTCGTGCCTCCACCATTCTCGCCTCTCATCCACTATCATCTGCCTCGAGGTCCTCTTCCAATCGCCCCTCTGGCTTTCCATTCTAAAGTCTCACCTCTTCAATTAAGAATTCCTCATCCACTTCTCCGCCTTCCAATCTCTCTCATGGAAACTAGACTTAGCAGCTCCTCGGCTTCCTGTCCTTCGTCTTCTGGCAAACGGATTTTATTCTTCAGCAGGCGTCTCTGGGTAACCACTGTGACTAGAAGCAGCGTTCATGAATAAGCTGGTCACCTTACGCTTAACTTTTAAGTAACGGTTTAGAGCATCGGAGCTTACGTTTGCAATTATCTAGGACGCTTAGAGGGACGAAGTGAAGCTGTAGACGGTGGGTTATTGTGCTTAGGTTGAAAGAATAGGTGGAAAGCGGTAGATTCAATGGATAGAGATCAAATTTCTCGAAGAGTCGAGACTTTAGGTTGGAATGGAAAGCTTGAAGTGTGATGGGAGATCGAGGCACAGAAATGCTGGGTGACGGAAACAGGGCTGAAGGAATGGAGAACTAACAAAATTCTAATTTTTTTGGAATGGAAGATACAAAGTAAACTACATTTTCGATGATTTAGTTTGTTTTGTAGTCACCTTGTCACCTTGTGCCATCAGTTCGTGGAACTCTAGCGACCGTCGTGACCAGCTTCCTCCAATCCTCCCTGCTTCGTACCGCTGTTTGGTAGACGGACCTGAAAAGTTGAATGAATAATTGGTTTAGTTGTGAGATATACATTCTTTATTAAAAAATTCTACTAATTCTAATTTAGCCTTGAGAGTGCTAAGGGCCCACGGTCTAGCCCACTCGGGCCCTGTCATATGGTCGCTGGAGCAACTACGGTCTCGAGGCTCCTGTACGCGGCTCCGGCGTGGTGGGGATATGCTACAGCCGACGATCGGGCCCGTGTGGAGCGATTCCTTGCTCGAATGCGAAGGTCGGGTTACCTCCCGGAGGACTCACGAGGAGCTGCTGAGATGGTGTGTGATGCTGAGGACAGACTGCTACGATCGCTTATGCGATCCAAGACTCATGTGCTGCGATCGGTCTTTCCTGGCTACTAATATCCGTCATCATGATCTTCGACCGAGACCACATGACTTTCAATTGCCGCCCAAAGATGACAGAAATTTCATCCCGAGGTCATTGTTCAGGAGTCTAATGTTGCCCCGATGACTAATTTCTGTTGCCCCGTGCTTGAACAGTGATTTACAATTGATTAATTTGCTATTGTAACTGGTTAATACTGTCTTTGAATAATGGGTTGCGGTGTGCCAACCCAGTGTTTCGTAAAGAATTCTACTAATGCTAATTTAGCATTAAAAATCAGTTTGGCACAATTTTACGGGTTTTTAAAATGGGTTAAAATAGCAGTTTCCTTAAATACAAGGCTTTTTACATAGATCGATTTAGTATGTAGCCCTAAATAGAACAGCATCCAATAAGTGGGTAGTGCTTACCTGCCTTGTTAAAAAATTATTTGCTGCATGGGTTTAGGATACACGTTTGAAGGTTCTCATAATTATAGAAATGTCAGTCCCTTGTGGTCAGGTGTGGATCTGCTGTCAGGGTTGTTCCTATACTTGAATATCCCATAGCTGTAGTTTGCGTTCAGTAAAAGTCTAGGCTGTTTAACCGAAGTAGGCTAGATCACACAATGGTATCATTTGAACGTAAAATCATGTGGATTTTGCCAATTAAGGCAAGCCATACTTTTATTTGCAATATAATTTTAGTGCATCATTTACATCGCGATTATGAACAACTTTAAAGAAACGCTCTAAATTGATTAATTAGGCTACTCGTTTATACTCGTGACAATGTGGCAGATATCGAGGCAGACAAGTCAAGCCGTTTCTATCCCACATTACCGATGCTTATCTTTTAACTCCTAGATGGAATTGAAGTTGAGTCAACTTCAGGAAAATTTACTTTTCGGAGTTGACCTTGAAATAATTAACTGGCTTTCAATCTCCGCTCGTTGCACCTAAACTGTAAGATTATGAAAACGGTCATTTTATGACCGAGTAGGTAATTTACTCGGTCTCGTTTTATAGCAAATTTATCCATTTTCAGTAGGGCCAAGCAGCAAAATCGGAACACAACGTGCATATGTCAAAATCAACAACATATTAGATGCTTGTAATTAATTGTTAGTCTACGAAAGGGGAGTTTTCTTCTGCTAGTCGGCTTGGATATTTTTCGACAAGGACAGTGATTGATGCTGAGATTGTAAGGGGTAAGGAGTCATAGGCTCTATCAAGTGAGACAATATGAGTGTGAGTCCATATTTGAATTTGTAACTGATAGAAGAAGATAGAAACTTGTACATCCCGATGACTAGGATGACAGACATAAGGCGAAGAATTAGGGTGATGTAAAATTTTGCCAAGAAAAACGGAGCCTTGGCCGTGCTCTGAGACGCCTGTATTCCGGTCACGGCGGTCGGTCTCTTGCAGTGGCGGCGCGTGGGGGTCTAAGGGGTGCGGTCGCACCGGGCGGCCACCTGAGGAGGGCGGCCTTTGGGCGCTACCTTAATTTTTTTCGGCGAGTCAGTTGTTGAAATGTGAGGTATAAGAGACCTTGCGTTACGTAACTTCGTACTCGGAATTATTCAAATTTATTTCAACTTTCAAGTTTCAAGAAATATACGTAAATTGCAAATGCTAAAAGTACTTTAAGTGCACAGTACAGGAGTCACTAGTAATAATAATAATAATAATAATAATAATAATAATAATAATAATAATAATAATAATAATAATAATAATAATAATAATAATACGATTTGTAGAGCGTCGTAGGTTGAGCGAGGCCAAAGGAAAGGGCGCTCAGTGGCGTACCGAAGGGGGCAGAGCTAGCAACCACCCGGGCGCAGCACAAGGAAGCGTAACATTAGCTTTCAGTGGTACACAATAATAGTGACAATACTATGACAAGAACGATTAATAGTCTAACAAGAAAATTAAAAAGGGGCGCAGTCTAGCCCCTGGGATCTGAAACCCTTCGTTACGCCACTGAGGCGCTGTACATAAGTTCAAAAAGTTAATGGCAGTCATAAGACTGTTTAAACAGAATCTGATGTCTTGAGCTTGATTCAAATGTCTCTAGAGATGGTGCTTATTCACATGGTCTGACAGAGTGTTCCATGCAATGAGCGCTGAACAGAGATGGAACAGTCGCCAAACCTCATAGCAGACCGCGGGATTTGTATCAGATTTTTCGATGAGGATCGTTGTCGGTTGTCTGCTACCCTAATGCAGAAGTCTGAGATGTAGTCTGGCGTGAGGCTATTTATTGCTTTGTAAGTAATCAAGCACAGTTTGTAAGTGATCCGCTGAGGGACACGCAGCCAGTGTAAGTTGTTGAGCAGCAGATCGGTGACATAATCAGATCGGATGGTGCCCGACAATATTATGAGACATTGAGCACCTACTGTGTCCGGTCTAGCTGACAAGTCAGCAGACCAGCCAGTATGCTGTTGCAATAGTCAACCCTGGAGACAATTAAACTGTTGACCAAGATGACGGCGGTTGATGTTTGAATGAATCTGCGGATGGTTTAATACGACGCAGTTGGGCAAAACAGCCTCGAACGAGTTGATTCACATGCATGGGTCGTCATGGTCAAAAGTGGACTCCAAGGTTGCGAACGGTGTTAGCTGGTTGGACTTCACCAAAGGCGAAGGAACTGCCGTCAAGTAGATGGCGACGCCGGAGGGTGGTGCACCATAGGAACTGATCAGACTTTGATGGATTAATTTTGAGACGGTTTAATGTCAACTGATGGTTGGCAATACGTTCAAGCACTTTTGATACGAATGTTAGAGTTGAGACCGGTCTGAAGTTCGCAAGTGACGATTCCTTGGTTCCAGCTCTCTTAAATATAATTATTGGCTTGACTAATGCGTGCTTTCATTTCGACGGGAAACGGACAATGGCGAAGGAATGATTAAGCAGTAGTGGATCTGCATCATCTGCTGTTGTGCTCTGTACAAGGCTATACCAATGGCTATACCAATGGCTAACACAACACAGAAACAATTTCACTACAGTACATGTACAATAGACAGGCCTGCATGCCGCCTTACGGAGGGGGCGGCACACTGCTGCTTCGCACCACCTTTTAAAAATCCACGCGCCGCCACTGGCCCACTGGTCTCTTGGCTGACCTGTGTGGCTGAAAGTCTACCTGTGTGATTGCGTGAGGCTCAATTCCTCTAACTCTCGGTATACCTGTACATCTAAGTACTTTTCGTACTTGTACAGTACTGTACTCCTCAGTCTGTCTATACACACACGAAGGAAGGCGTAGAATGCAATATCTTGAAAGGCGCAATTATGAAATTTTTATTGGTTTGTCTAAAAAGAGGGGTACCCGGGTGTGGTACCCATCCCGAAAAGGGGGAGTTCTCAAACCCCTCGTACCCTCCGAAAATTACGCCCATGTTTGCAATCATGTGTGTTGTGCATTTAAACAAAACACGAAACACAAATACTCTCTTACACTCAGTGAAGTAATTATCTAATTATTTTCCACGACGATGATAATAATAATTATAATAATAATTATAATAATGACAATAATGATGATGATGATGATGATGATAATAATAATAATAATAATTAATAATATAATAGAACAGAAATCTCTGCTCCTGGTCTGATGCGTGCCGTTACGCTGTTTGCCTGTTAAGCTGTTTTCGCCTTCATTGGCAGCGACAATACGGCTTACGTCATTCCACGTCATCGTAATAATTTGCAAACGTTGTCATAGCAACGCGAGATCATGACGTGTGGGTCCTTCGACATTTCTATAAGGGGATGGCATGGACTTCTGTATAATAGCTAGCTATTATTAAGACGTCTATGGGATGGGGAGGGGAAGCGACAAGTCAGCCACACACGATCGCCGCGAGGGACGTACGGGAGGGACGGACGTAGAAGGGAGGAAATGAGGTACGGTCCGCAGGGATGGACGGCAGGAAAGTACGGGAGGGACGAGAGGGAGGAAGAGAGTGGAGAGGCAAGCACGCTCGAATGCTGCGTGGGGTCGATCGAGACTGGCGCAGCCAGCGAGTAATAACCGTTAGATGTTGCTTGAATGGTGAGGGGAGGGGACGGTCAATACCGCGAGGGGTTGGTCGAGACTAGCACAGCCAGCGCGGAGTCACCGTTAGGGGTCGCAAGATTTCTTTTGTTACTCAGTATATTAAATTCGACGCCAGGGGTGCTCCGTTTCAAAGAGAGCACAGTTAGAAAAAGATATGCAGGGGTAGGGGAGGGGAACTGCAGATTGAAATTTAAACCGTCGCATAGATTCAAATTTGCGTGTAATAAAGTCGGTAGGTGGCGCTGCTGTGAAGTTTAAACCGTCGCATAGATTCAAATTTGCGTGTAATTAAAGTCGGTAGGCGGCGCTGCGACGAAGTTTAAACCGTCGCGTAGATTCAAATTTCCGTGTAATGGACGTCGGTAGGTGACGCTGCTATCAACTTTAAACTGTCGCGTAGATTCAACGTCGATTGGGGCTGCACGATAGTCTATTGCCCTGTATGGGCCCTCAAGCCACCGATCATAAGTGGAGCACGCGAGCGCCATAAACTTAACCGTCTTAGGACGGGCAAACATCTATAATGATGATGATGATGATATAAGTATGTAAATTTTATATATTCGTTTTATTGAGAAAAACAATCTGACAAAAACGCAGAAATGCTAACATGAGTGATAATGAATAATTAAAGTTCATTAGAAAGTCTTAGAATGATGATGATGATGATGATGATGATGATGATGATGATGATGATGATGATGATGATGATGATGATGATGATGATGATAATAATAATAATAATAATACTAATAATATTACGGACAATTTATATAGAGCCGTAAAAGAGTCGAAGCCGAAGAAAAGGGCTCTTAACGCGAGTTTAAAAAGTCAGTGGCAGTCACATGGTACTTTAAAAAGATAGGCCTTGAGCTGTGATTTGAACGCTTGAATATAACAAGGTCTGTACTAGTTATTGATTTGGAATATCGATTCCTTCTACCAGGATTTCAAGAATTTCATCGTTTCCAAAGTCTTATGTAATTTGAGGCAACCATCGCAAAGCTACTTCTGACTATTTCTTTAACTAAAAGAAATAGACCAATCAAACAGTCAATATTTGTAGGTAGGCCTACATATTTGTAGGTTTAAAAATTGCGGGAAAAGTAGTTTCCAGAATTAAAGGCCTTTGTAATTTAAGGGGTCTATGATATAAATGCAATAAGCCCAGCAACTTTCAATTAGCAAGTGTTGTACAAATTATACTTGATGTAACATTCGTTCAATTGTAAGTCTTGATTTGTAGAACAGGTCAGGACAATTCATTTTAATTGGCGTTCGTTTACTTGAATAGGTTCCGCTTTCTGAAATTACTTTACTGAAGAAAGTTTAGCAGAGGTGGATACACTAATTGCTCTGGGCAAATGATGGCGAGTTGTCCACTTTGTTGCTTCATTATTCAAAATGCAGGAAGCTCTCGTATACTTTATGTCGTCTATAGGTCTATATTTCTGCGATGCATCTTGCGCATCATGTTCCTTGACGTCTCCCCCAATGACAAAGATTCGTTCATTTACTAGAACGGTTTGAAACCGAACCACATCTGTTTTAAACTGATTTCTTTCCTGCCAGGTCTTTTTCTCAATGTCGAAAATGAAGCACGTTGAATAGTTCAGCAAAATGGCATATGATCCCCATAACAAAGCTCGCAAAAACGTTTCAGGACGAGGCATAGGCGTCGAGAGAAGAGTGCAGGTCCCTTCGACGGGGCTGTACACTTGCACACAATCTAAATCCTTTTCATCTTTATCTGATCCTCCGAAGACGAAGATGGAGTATTTGTAGGCAACACAGGATGCATATTTACTTCCGTATCTCAACTGTCCAACAATTTCACTCTTTTCTGTCAATGCATAGTAGGCTTCAATACTGTCTATCGCTGTATATTTTTTTCCATCTATCTTATATGTACATCCGCCACAAATGTAAAACGTTTCCCTAATGAATACAGCGCAGTGACAAATTCTACCTTCGACTAAATATCCGCACTTTTTCCAGCCAGAAGCAAAGTTGAATTTCCATATTTCGCTATTGGCTTCTCCGATTCCTGTGATAAACATTGTATTATCGTAAACGGCGGCTGCATGATAACACTCCACTGAAATTGGTGCATTTTGAATTGAAGAAACTATTTACCTGTGACCATGAAGATTTATTTTATATGAATAAGCATCTCCATCAGCTCTAACAATTGCAACAATCAAGTCTTCCAAATCTTCGATGTTTTCTGTTTCAAAATTGAAAAGAAGTTGTAGAACATTATGATAATTAAAACAACATAGACACGAGTAGTTAGGTTCTCGAAGATGCGAGTGTCACTAATGAGGGATTATGATATGTAAGCATTAATAGTCAACACCCATTCAGCAAAGATCACGGTAGCTTTTGTCAAAGTAGTCTTTGGCTCCACACATTTTCCCACACAACCAATGACTAGGGCCTACATGTGGCAAACTGCCAAACAATGTTAATCATGGTCTCTTTAGCAATAAAACTAAGTCATCGAAAGTGGGAACATATTTCGGTTGAAATCGCAGCAGCCGTTCAAACAAACCAAAATAAACCTTTCCTTGCCAGAAGACAAGAGTTAGGCCTACTTCTTAACTCTCGAAGTCAGCTGTATTCAGAAATCACAGGCTTAAAAGGCGTTCTATCATTATAAACTCGATACGACACAATTGTTTTAGTATGGCACGTAGCAACACAACCTTAGAACTACTCGATGCAACCTTATATAATAACCATTTAGTAGAATGGTTCTAGAAAAACTGATAAAAGTGAATAACCTTTCACATTTCCAACAATGTTTGCGCTTCTGGTCTTGAACAAATTGTCCAGATCAGTCGCTTGAAAAGTTGCATCATATGAAACACGTGGACGCATAATGTACGTTTCGTGGTCTTCCTCTAATTCATCTGATCTTCGTAATAATTCGTCATTACATCGACAGACGTCGCTAGCTGATCCATTTCTTGTGAGTTCATCACAATATCTTGAAAAGCTTTCAAGAATTGTAAGACGCCTTTCCAGTTCATCTTCTTTGGTCTGAATTTCTTTCAAATGTCGATTCTTTATTTCTTCTAACGAACTCAACAATGATTTTGTGTGTTTGTCTATCATCTCCTTCAACTCCTCACTTCTTTGCAAAATTTCGTTTTCTCTTTCAGTCATTTTCTTCAGAAATTCCTCTTTACTTTCAGATTTGTTTTTCTTAGACAAAAGTTCCTCAGCAAGCGATGATATCACGTGAGCTCTGCTGTTAATCATTTTACGGAATTCCTCTTCCACTGTATTTACATCTCTGCAATCATGGTTTCGGTGGCTTTCAACAAAACATGAGACGCAAACTACTTTCTTGCATTCAGCGCAGTAGTAATCTAATATTTTTCCACGATGAATATCACAATTCCTCACATGTATGGACTTTACAATCTCGTCTTGTACAACATCGCATCCTATCTTTAAGACTTCATGATTTTTGGATATTTTAAACGTTTTATGCATCTTGCAACAACCTTTGCAAAGATTCTCCTGACAAACTAAACATCGATTCGTGGCTTCAGGTATATTTCCTGTTGGGCTATCAGCGTTTTCTTTGCAGATATCGCAAGGAATGGCCGCCATCTTTGACTGATTTAATGCATTTCTCACTTCTATCATACCACCCATAAAGAAGTTTTTCTGTACACCTTCTATACCACTGCTCGGAATGGTGAATTCCTTCCTACAAACTGGACATTGTATTTCTTCTCCAGGTTTCTTGTTTGACTTGTTGGCCATGTCTTGTAAGCACTGGAAACAAAATGTGTGAATGCATGGAAGCATTCTTGGATCTGTAAACGTCTTGAAACAGATACAGCATTCCGTTATGTCATTCAGTTGTGCCATTGCACTGATCTTTTCGGCAGCCATTTTGTAGTAGCCTGCAAGTTAAATAACTTCACGTGAATTTAGCACAATTTTGATCCAAGCCTTACCTTCGCCACAATTATTTTTTTAAATAAGACTACCTTCAGAATATGACATTGCAAACGATTAGAAACTCTATTTACAAAATTACAACGGAATTTAGTTATTATTATTATTATTATCAGCTCTGATCTTGCAAGCTTTGCTTTGACTGGCAATAAACTGAATAGGCCTATTGCTGCTCATTCGAATAGTTTTTCACAGTCTCAGATCATGTGAACTTGAGTAGACAACAGCTACAGAAATTCGACCAACAGGACCAATTCGACTAGCATTGGAAAGAAAGAGCTTGCATTGCACGACCCTCTCGTAAATCATAGCAACATCTCAGCAGGGTAGACAAATCGACCACTGTAAGCAGAAGTCTAGAATGAAAGAAGGTTAATGTGCTAGATGTTATTGTCACACATGCGTTTATTCCATCCCATTAATCCGTGAAAACATAAATAGGCAACAAAATCATCAGAGAATCTGAAAAAAATGGTTTAATATTTGGTGTTAGGGATAATCATTTCTACATGAAGACAGTGCTGTTCTTAGTCTGAAGTCTGACGTCATTGCGAATATCAACAGTCCTCTGCAGTTTCCCAAAACATTTCACTCTAGACATAAAACCGAATTTATCCTGCCCTGGTTCCGCTCTTCTGCCATCCCATGATCACAAACGATTTCCAACTTAGTATCACGCTGTCTCCTCGGATTACCCCGTCCCCATAATCCTGACCTCACAAACAGGATATCGCCTCCCAGAGGCGGCGCTGGGAAAATTTGCAGTTCTATATATATAGGCCAATTATATTTCGAATAACCACAACGTTTTATAAGTGGCGTCTGTTATGCTTTCGCTTTTACAACTGTACGTGGCTAAGACTATAACTTGCCAATACATTTTTATTCACTGCGTTTAATAATGTAACGAAATTACCATTGTAAGTTATGTCGTGTTAATCGTTAGTTGCTGCCAATATGACCAAGGCAATCCTTACCTCAAATACTGTTTCTCGAAAAATAAACGCCTGCCACGAATTTCTTTCGACTGAGAGAATAGGTCATGTGACTTCATAAGCATATTCTGTACAGATAGAGGCCGATGTCTTCGTGACCGGTGCCCTACTCTCATCGATGAGACTTTAAATGTAAGCTTAGACATCTAGCGTTCGACATTGACTGAGAAAGTTCATTCGCATGCGACGGAAGGTCTATGGTCTTAAAAGGATCCACGGCTTGTAACTCAAATCTACCCAGCAGCCACATTCATTGATGCATAGCCTAGCTGGCGTGCATTGTATCACGGGAGGCAACTGGTGGGCGGCTGTATGTGGTCCAAAGAACGTAGATGTGAGAGCGAACAGTTGAACAACAAATTGACTGTTCATATTTCAAAATTTACTAATTTAAAATGAAATTTTGCACCCTTTCTTTGATGGAAATTGATGAGTAATTTCATTGTACAGTCCAACTTCATAATCCATTCTGAAGTTGCAAATTCTTCGTGCCTCCACCATTCTCGCCTCTCATCCACTATCATCTGCCTCGAGGTCCTCTTCCAATCGCCCCTCTGGCTTTCCATTCTAAAGTCTCACCTCTTCAATTAAGAATTCCTCATCCACTTCTCCGCCTTCCAAGCTCTCTCATGGAAACTAGACTTAGCAGCTTCTCGGTTTCCTGTCCATCGTCTTCTGGCAAACGGATTTTATTCTTCAGCAGGCATCTCTGGGCAACCACTGTGACTAGAATCAGCGCTCATGAATAAGCTGGTCACCTGACGCTTAACTTTTAAGTAACGGTTCAGAGCATCGGAGCTTACGTTTGCAATTATCTAGGACGCTTAGAGGAACGAAGTGAAGCTGTAGACGGTTGGTTGTGCATAGGTTGAAAGCATAGGTGGAAAGCGGTAGATTCAATGGCTAGAGATCAAATGTCTCGAAGAGTCGTGACTTTAGGTTGGAATGGAAAGCTTGAAGTGTGATGGGAGATCGAGGCACAGAAATGCTGGGTCACGGAAACAGGGCTGAAGGCATGGAGAACTGACAGAATTCTAATTTTTTTTGGAATGGGTGATACAAAGTAAACTACATTTTCGATGATATAGTTTGTTTGGTAGACTGACCTGAAAAGTTGAATGAATATTATAATTGGTTTAGTTGTGAGATATACATTCTTTATTAAAAAATTCTACTAATTCTAATTTAGCATTAAAAAATCAGTTTGGCACAATTTTACGGGGTTTTAAAATTGGTTAAAATAGCAGTTTCCTTAAATACAAGGCTTTTTACATAGATCGATTTAGTATGTAAATAGAACAGCATCCAATAAGTGGGCAGTGCTTACCTGCCTTGTTAAAAAATTATTTGCTGCATGGGTTTAGGATACACGTTTGAAGGTTCTCATAATTATAGAAATGTCAGTCCCTTGTGGTCAGGTGTGGATCTGCTGTCAGGGTTGGTCCTATACTTGAATATCCCATAGCTGTAGTTTGCGTTCAGTAAAAGTCTAGGCTGTTTAACCGAAGTAGGCTAGATCACACAATGGTATCATTTGAACGTAAAATCATGTGGATTTTGCCAATTAAGGCAAGCCATACTTTTATTTGCAATATAATTTTAGTGCATCATTTACATCGCGATTATGAACAACTTTAAAGAAACGCTCTAAATTGATTAATTAGGCTACTCGTTTATACTCTGTTGTCGTGACAATGTGGCAGATATCGAGGCAGACAAGTCAAGCCGTTTCTATCCCACATTACCGATGCTTATCTTTTAACTTCTAGATGGAATTGAAGTTGAGTCAACTTCAGGAAAATTTACTTTTCGGAGTTGACCTTGGAATAATTAACTGGATTTCAACCTCCGCTCGTTGCACCTAAACTGTAAGATTATGAAAACGATCATTTTATGACCGAGTAGGTAATTTACTCGGTCTCGTTTTATAGCAAATTTATCCATTTTCAGTAGGGCCAAGCAGCAAAATCGGAACACAACGTGCATATGTCAAAATCAACAACATATTAGATGCTTGTAATTAATTGTTGGTCTATGTAAGCGGGGTTTTCTTCTGCTAGTCGGCTTGGATATTTCTCGACAAGGACAGTGATTGATGCTGAGATTGTAATGGGTAAGGAGTCATAGTCTCTATCAAGTGAGACAATAATATGAGTGTGAGTCCATATTTGAATTTGTAACTTATAGAAGAAGATAGAAACTTGTACATCCCGATGACTAGGATGACAGCCATAAGGCGAAGAATTAGGGTGATGTAAAATTTTGCCAAGAAAAACGAAGCCTTGGCCGTGCTCTGAGACGCCTGTATTCCGGTCACGGCGGTCGGTCTCTTGGTGGCTGAAAGTATACCTTTGTGATTGCGTGAGGCTCAATTCCTCTCGCACTCGGCCTACCTGTACATCTAAGTACTTTTCGTACTTGTGCAAATGTGCAGTACTATACTCCTCAGTCTGTCTATACACACACGAAGGAAGGCGTAGAATGCAATATCTTGAAGGGCGCAATTACATAATAATGATTGGCATTGTCTAAAAAGAGGGGTACCCGGGTACGGCACCCATCCCAAAAGAAGGAGTACTCAAACCCTCGTACCATCCGAAAATTACGCCCATGTTTGCAATCATGTGTCCTGTGGCTTTCAACAAAACATGAAACACAAACTACTTTCTTACACTCAGTGCAGTAATGATCTAATTATTTTTTACGACGATAATAATAATAATAATAATAATAATACTACTACTACTACTACTACTACTACTACTACTACTACTACTACTACTACTACTACTACTACTACTACTACTACTACTACTACTAATAATAATAATAATAATAATAATAATAATAATAATAATAATAATAATTATAATTATAATAATAATAATAATAATAATAATAATAATAATAATAATAATAATAACAGCAGCAGTAGTAGTAATAGTAATCAAATTTAATATTTAATAGTAATATTACGATTTATATAGAGCCGTAAAAGAGTCGAAGCCGAAGAAAAGGGCTCTTAACATGAGTTTAAAAAGTCAGTGGCAGTGACATCATCACAATCATGGTACTTTAAAAAGATATGTCTTGCACTGTGATTCGAACGATTGAATACAATAATGTCTTTACTACTCATTGATAGAGAATATCGATTCCTTCTACCAAGATTTCATGGAATTTAATCGTTTTCAAAGTCTTATGTAACTTGAGGCAACCATCGCAAAGCTACTTCTGACTATTTCTTTAACTAAAAGACATAGATAGCGCAGCGAAATATGAAGTGATTGTGCATTTTGTGATACAAGCATAAAATTTGGTACACACATTATACATGGTATTAGGACGAGATATAGATATTGGGCCACGCTGAATTATTTTTTGTGTGGAAATGGCGGCCATTTTTCAAAATGGCCGACCTAATATAAAGATTTTCAATATCTCAGCTTCTAGGCCCCTTAGAATCATGATCTTGGTGTCTAAACATACATAATTAGGGGCAAGGATTCCAGTAGAACTAATTTCAGCCACATATCTACACAAGATTTGCAGCCAGGGACGTCATTTGGGGAGAGGGGGTGCAAAATATGGAACAATTGCTCATTAACTGATAGAAACATGAAATTTGTTACCTAGTATGAACCTGTCCTAAGGGAAGATTGTACCTATAGGGCCATCGCAGTTTTTGCCATTGGCCTCAATGGCAGCCATTTTCCAAAATGGCCGACCGAGATTTTTCTATATCTCAGCTTCTAGTTCACTTTGAATCGTGATCTTGGAGTCTAAACATACATAAGTAGGGACAAGAATTCCAATAGAAGAAATTGCAGACACATATCTACACGAGATTTGCAGCCAGCCAGGGACGTCATTTGGGGTGGGGGTGGGCTGTCACGCTGAAATTTTTTGGTTTTAAACGGCGACCAAAATGATGACAAAAGAATTTGTGAAATTTTTCCCTGCAATTATAGTCTATACATGTTTTTCTTAGAAATCCAGATTACAGCCATTCAAAGTGTCAATGTTTAAGGTTCAAATAAAAAAATCAAGTAAAAATCAGGCTTACAAACTTTCAAAGTTCAGTTCAAATATTTAGAATAGTTCTAGAAAAACTGATAAAAGTGAATTACCTTTCACATTTCCAACAATGTTTGCGCGTCTGGTTTTGAACAAATTGTCCAACTCAGTCGCTTGAAAAGCTACCTCATATGAAACCATTGGACGCATAATATACGTCTCGTGGTCTTCCTCTAACTCATCTGCTCTTCGCAGTAATTCGTCTTTACTTCGACAGACGTCGCTAGCTGATCCTTTTGATCTGAGCTCATCACAATATCTTGAAAAGCTTTCCAGAATTGTAAGACGCCTGTCCAGTTCATCTTCTTCGGTCTGAATTTCTTTCAAATGTCGATTTTTTATTTCATTAATGAACTCAGCAAAGATTTTGTCTGTTTTTCTATCATTTCCGTTAACTCCTTACTTCTTTGTAAAATGTCTTTCTCTCTTGCAGCCATTTTCTGGAGAAATTTCTCTCTACTTTCGGACTTATTTTTCTTATTCAAAATTTCTTCAGAAAGCGTTGATATCATTTGAGCGCTACTTTTGATAATATGCCGAAATTCCTCTTCCACTGTAGTTACATCTTTGCAATCATGGTTTCTGTGGCTTTCAACAAAACATGAAACGCAAACTACTTTCTTGCATTCAGCGCAATAGTAGTCTAACACTTTTCCACCGTGAATATCACAATTCATCTTTTGTAGGGAGTATAGGGACTTACAATCTCGTCTTCTCCAACATCGCATCCTATCTTTAAGACTTCATGATTTCTGGATATTTTAAACGTTTTATGCATCTTGCAGCAACTTTCGCAAAGATTCTCCTGACAAACCAAACATCGATTCGAGGCTTCAAGTATTTTTCCTATAGGACTTTCGATGTTTTCTTTGCAGATATCGCATGGGATGGCCGCCATCTTTGACTGATTTAACGCATTTCTCACTCCTATAATACCAGCCATAAAGAAATTTTTCTGTACAGTTTGGACTCCATCGTTTGGAATAGTTAATTCCTTCCTACAAACTGGACAACGTATTTCATCTCCAGGTTTCTTGCTTGACTTGTCGACCAAGTCTTGTAAACACTGGAAACAAAATGTGTGAATGCATGGAAGCATTCTTGGATCTGTGAACGTCTTGAGACAGATACAGCATTCCGTTATGTCATTCAGTTGTGTCATGGCACTGCTCTTTTCGGCAGCCATTCTGTAATAGCCTGCAAGTTAAAATGGATTCTGGTTAAGACACTGCATTTGGAAACGTATACGACTATGCATATAGCCTGCTTTTCATTTTACTGGAAAACTAAATATAGGGCAGGCTCGGGAATCCAAGGCTCTGTAATCAACTTTAACGTTAAACTGTCGTCAACGTCTTTACTGGGTATATTCAACTAGAGTCCCATGTCGTAGTTACTTATGACTGAAATGACCACTGCTTAAAAAGTAGTGGTCATTTCAGTCTGGCTGCTTTCAGTTTCTTGAATTACACTGTGGTGTTACAGCACTTTCATAATTTTCACTAACGTCGAGAGACTGAGATAAGCTTAGATCAGCAGCTGCTATAACAGCGTTCTCATTATCAGTACTCACATAACATAACATAACATAACATATGTTGTATGTCGCTCCCTGATATGTAGAATATTAATGCATAGGCAGAGGCTATTGTCGAGGTCAGCAATGTTCTGCTTGACTAGTTAGTAAGAAGGTGTGTTGTCACGGATGACTAGTTTTAGAGCCATGTGGTTTTGATTTATGTTGTACCTCTGGTGTTGAGGCAGAGAATGTGTCGGTTAGTTAAGAGAGCTTGACGGGAAAGGTTTTGGCCTGACGAGGTCTTGGTTTAGTTAAGACCGTCAAGTCTCGAGTTGTACATGTAACTAGTTAAGGTAGTTTAAAACCGCACCAGGTTTTCTATCTTTCGTCATTGTGTTGAAGTCAATGTTGAACGAGGAGCTGCAATGGTTTCGCTGGTTTTCCTGTATCATTCCAACGTGTGACGGGTTTTCACATGGAATTCGTTTGTATATTTTTCTGTTGTTGTAAATAAAGCGAGATATTTTATCATACCCTAGATTTTTCTTCCTAGTTAGCATAGAACTAGACGGGGACCTCTAACACATAACATAACATAACATAACATAACATAACATAACAAGGGTTTTAAGTGGTTCAGAAGACGTTTAGTCTGTGTTAAAACCACTGCAATTAACCTGGAACATGATTAATGGCCCAATTTTCCTAGCTTCTTCTTAGAAGCTGTGATAGTGTCCACTGAGACAGTACTATCATCCAAACTATTCCACAAATCTACAACACCTATTATACAAGCTCTCTGTGAGAAGCTGCCAACAAAGCGCTGTAGAGCTGCACCATCTAAGGTTCACATGAGTGCTCTTAATGCATTTACTAACACACAGTAAATGCATTATTTCATTTTTACATTATTTAATTTCGGGGGTGTTTAAACACCCAAAACACCCCCCTAAATAGGGCCTTGATAGGGCCTATGATGACCTTAAAACGGCCCTGTTGGTATGAAAGACAGAGGGAATCAGGCTGGTCGGGCAGAGATTCTTTGCACCACACAACGAAAAAAAACTTATACATGTACAGTATTTAACATGGGCCAGAAATAGCTTCAGGTCTGTGGATGAGATTCCAAAATGGCGGTCAGTTAGAGTTTGGTACCATAATTCAGTCTGTCTCATTTGCGTAAGCGGCTAATAACAGCAACTGCGTGCAGTAAAGCAAATATCTTCTAAGATGTTTGTTAAAATGTGTTAATGACTTCATCGTTCAGAAAAAGCTGCCAGAAAGGCCAAACGAGGTCATGTAGATAGGCGCCTAAGAATGCAAAATGCGTTTGATCGACGGTGTCAAACGCCGTGCTGACAGCAAATAATGCTAAGAGATGACCTGAGTCGCTATGACCTAGTCAATAGCCCCATAGATATCAGAGAGGACTCGAAGGCTGAACTAACAGGGTCTCCTTGGAGTGGCCCTTACAACCAGATTGAAAAAGTCGGCAGCAAATTGTCCTTATCAAGATACCTTCACATATACAGAAACCAATTCATAAAGCTGCTGCTTTACGAGTGTCGCAATAAGTTTCGCCAGTGGTGTCAAGCGTAATAACAAACTTGGGATGACAGTTAGGCCCTATAAATTGTTCTTTTGCCACATGCTGAGAACCGGGTTGTTCACGCTATCAACATATCGTATAAGCTGACCGATATCTGTTCTGTGCTTGCATCAAACAATAAAGTGTACAACCTAGCCGCACGACATTCTGCCACAATAATGTCTCGAACTCACGGCCACACAGGTGGATCAGCTGATTTTTGAATCAACGGACTTATGTATACTGGGGTTTGCGTGGACCAGATGACATTAGCTTACGATGATTTAATCTATATATTGTCGGTCTGTGATCGAAATTTCAGAAGTGTCACGAAATTTGCAGAGTCTTCACTATGCCGGCGAAGGGAAATGTTTTACTGACTGTACAGTTATAAAGTCTGCACATTAGAAATTCAACGAATAATAGTAATCTAGATTCTAGAATGTCAAAAAGTAATCTAAACGGTTAAAAATCTTTGAGAGCTGCTAAAATCTTTACGCATTTGCAATTGCGTAATGCTAGTTACGCGCCTGGCCCCAACCAACGTAACCGCATCTTCTTCAGCATGTCTTCCAGTTTCTCCATGGATGTTCTCCTTCTTACTTCCTCATTTCTGACCTTATCCCTCCAAGTGATCTTCAGTAATCTTCTCAGCCAACGATGATGTGCCGCCTCCAGTTTCTTCATATTGACTTTTGTCATAGACCATGTCTCTGCCCCATACAGCAACGCTGTCAATACCAAAGCTCTGTACAATCTTGTTTTTGTTGTCAGACTGAGTCCTTTGTTCTTCCATATATTGTTCAACCTTCCAAATGTGGCATTGGCTTTTCCCAATCTGCTTCCAATCTCTTTATCACAGCTGCCATTGCTTGAAATCATACTTCCCAGATAGCAAAAGTGTTCCACCTCCTCCAGCACATCCTCTCCAACTTTGATGCTTTCAGTCACTGTCCATTTTCCTACTTTCATAATCTTTGTTTTGGTGGTATTGATCCTCAGTCCGACCAGACCCGCCTCTCTCTCCACACTGTATATATATATATATATATATATATATATATATATAAGTTTCTCATATGTCGAATATAAGAAATGAATTCACTGAAACATGCTGCCCCAGGGCAATCTTAAATAATTGCCTTCTTCTCTTCATCTTAGTAAATGCCAATGACAATTCTAATGTCAGACTTCCACCAGGCGGCAATACATTGCAACAAATGTCATTCGCTGAAATAATTATGTAAATAGTTCTAATTCATTCGTTGGTTGATTCGCTCTTTCGAAGGCCGAGATAGAAAAAGTTGTGATGAGGAACGAGTCGATCTGGGTGGATGGATTGAAAGTAGTTGGCGACTGTAAGATGGTTCGGAGGATTGAAGGACGTTCAATAGGCAAAATATGGAGAATCGTCTGAGCTGACACTCGACTTTGAAAGAAAACTGGTTGAGTCTTATCTATTTACTTGGCAAGAGACAGCTTAGCGTAGGCGAATACGAAGATTGGTTTCGGGAGTTGACCGTAAGTCTTCCATTTCGTCGCTTCATTATTCACAATGCCTGAAGCTCTAATGAACTTCACGCTGTCTTTAGTTCTACATTGCGAATCATCACGTGAGTCAGCTTTCAGTGGCGGTCCATCAATCACGAACACTCTTTCGTTTTGAAGAACCAATTCGAAAAAGGTGGCACCTGTTTTAAACTGTTTTCTTTCTTGCCATGTCTTGCTCAGGAAGTCAAAAATGAAGCACGTTTCACAGCTCACCAGAATGGCATATATCTTCCAAAACACAGCTCGCAGCCCTGCGCAAGGACGAGGCATAGGCGTCGAAAGAAGAGTGCAGTTCCTTTCAACTGGGCTGAACACTTGCACACAGTCTAACAGTTTGTAATCTTTAGCTATTCCTCCGAAAACGTAAACTGAGCCTTGGTAGCCAAAACAGGCGGCACATTTGGAGCCGAATCTCAGCCGTCCAACAATTGTACTCTTCTCGTTCAATACATTGTAGGCTTCAATGCTGTCCATAACAATATCTCCCTTAACTCCGCCACAGATGTACAATGTTTCGCCTATGAATTCTGCACAGTGATATTCTCTACCTTTCACTAAAGATCCGCATATTTTCCAACCAGAAGCAAAGCTGTATTTCCATATTTCTCTAATATCTTTCCCGATTCCTGTGATAAACATTGTGTTGTTATAAATGGCAGCTGCAGGAATATTCTTCAATGTAGTGGGTACATTTTCTATAGGAGAGACAATGTCACTTTGACGGTGTAGATTAATTTTATGTGAATTGAGGCTTCCAATCACTACAGCAAAGTCTTCAAAATGTTCGCCTTGTTCTGTGTAAATTCACAAACAAAGTTGTAAAGAATTGTGATTATTGCAATAATGTTAATTGTATCATTTGAAACAGCAGTTGTTGATCCTTAATTTTATCCAAAATGCAGTCTCAGAGCCGCGGCACATACACTGAGTGTTGACCTTTTACATAAACATAATTATTAAAGGCATAGGCCTACTAGCACCTATAGCTTGAAGGTTTGAACCGGATTTGAAATGGAACAGAATGGGCTGGACGTTTGTCTAGAAATAGTCTGCACACTCCCTGAGATCACGCGATGTCGAAATATTAAATCAATCATGAAATTATATAGCGGCTATTTGAGATATCACAATTCATCACATTGAAAGTCTTTACTGCCTCTTCTTCTCCAACCCCGCTATCAATCTTAAGGATTTTGTGATTTCTCGACATTTTAAACGCCTTATGCATCTTGTAACAACCTTCGCAAAGGTTCTCCTGACAATCAAAACATCTCAATGTGGCTTTAGATATGTTTGATTCAGTGGCTTCAGTGTTTGCTTTGCAGACATCGCATGATATAACTGCTATTTTCATCTGATTCAATGCATATCTCACTTCTACCATACCAGCCATAAAGAAATTTTTCTGTATGCCTTGGACTCCATCGTTTGGAAAAGTGAATCCCTTCCTACAAGCTGGACATTGTATTTCATCACCAGGTTTCTTGTCTGACTTATCGGCCATGTCTTGAAAAACATTGGAGACAAAACGTGTGAATGCATGGAAGCATTCTTGGATCTGTGAACGTCTTGAGACAGATGCAGCATTCCGTTATGTCATTGAGTTGTGTCATAGCACTGTTGTTTTTTGTAGCCATTGTGACAAACACTGTTTATTATAATGATAAAATTGATAGATATGTATTATAATGTAATTGAGCAATTACAAAATGTTTGGCGTTTCTGGAAGTCAAGTCATGTGAAATTAGAGCAAATTTGAGACTCACTTTTATACATTGAATGTTTCATCACAACACTCAGACATCCTTCTCGATAAATCGTCTTAAAGTTTTGAAAGCCTCGTAATGAAATAACTGAAAATGAAGTCGGTCATTTTCAGGTGTTTTCACGAATAAACTTTGACTGCCGTTTTATTTCAGTACATTTAAATATTTTTGAGAAAGAAATTTTAGCCGAGAAGAGTAACCAGACTCAAAATGTCTAACTCTTAACCAGTTAGTCTTGTTGATGGCATGGGCTACATCAACCAGAACCTCCGCTGATGATTGTATATCTGGAAACTAAAAACTATATAGAGAAGTCTGGTATGTACAATGGCTCGAGTGCTTAGCAGTTAAAGGAAGCTATTAGCGAACGTTGAACTGTGCGAGTATTAGCAAAGTGCTAGTACTTTTAGGCAGCCAGGGTTTTGGTCTGCAAAGGGCGAACAGGTTTGGCATAGACCGGAGAGATGCACAGGTCTATATTACGTCTAGGAAGCAATTCGCTGATGATGTCAGAGTAATGGACACTGGCTTTCCTTGGAACTGATCTTCCGGCGCGAATCAAACCCAGTCAGAAGTTGTCGCTCTGGTCACGAAGGGACTTTGGAAGGTGTAGTACAAAAATTGTATACACTAATCTTGCAAGAAAAACCATTTTTATTAAAATGTCGAAGGGGAGTTGAGATATGATATGTTAAGTCTAAATATTATTTGAGGTTCATTACTAAAACCCACGCATAGACCGGCTCCGATCACGAAATCAATCTTTCCCTTATGCGTGAAGTCATGTTCTCTCTGTCCAGCATTAAATATAAATTCTTAAGCATAAAGTAATAATATCTAATATCGACTTAGGATCATGCAGGCTATGCTAGTTCTCTATATTCGCGAAGCTTCGCTTTCGCTTTCAAAACCGTTCGTATCTAGGCCTACCTGTGTCTGGCTAACCTATTTACAGGTGTTCTTTTTCACCGCGTTATGTGAAGAAATATTTTTATAACTGCATTATGTTGATTGTAAGAACGATAGCCAGGAAAATCTTTACCTTGGAAAACCTTTGGAGAAAAGTAAAACTTCTCTGTCGTTGGGTTGTTCTGATGATATAGCAAATGCTGCTGTTTCTATTAGCCTATGTATTATGTACTTTGCCCAAGCACGTACATTATGAGGTCATCGACTAGGTTAAATTATAGGCTACATACGTCTTCAGGCTCACTGGTTGATTGCTTGTGTAAGTAAGTAAGTAAGTATATTCTTTAGGCTATTAACCAATTGCTAATCGCACTTTGGTGTACAGACATCTTTATAAAAAAAGTTAAAAAGTATAAAGTTTCCTGACAATTAACGTTTTTCGCATTAAGTAAGTTAGTGACAACATCCCTTAATAAATAGGTCATAGATAAAGTTTGAGAAGATGTATCAGTTTCAATATAAATGTTTTTGCGCGCGATCATTGAAGTCCACCATGCCAATAGGAACGTAAGTAAGTGGGTAGCCTACATATGAGTCTTGCAAGTATATCGGTACTAAATGTACATGTAAATGAACACGTTTAAAATTATATAGCGACCGTAGGGCCTCGACCCTACTCAGTTTTCAATCAATTTCTTGGGTGAAATACTTCACCACCGTTTCCCCTTTGAATGGGCGCGACGCTATTTAAGGTCTCCTGCTAGCCTGAGATTACAATTTCTTAAATGAGCCAGCATTGGAAGGCACTGCATGGTATAAATCGATAACAGATGGATTTAACCCTATGACGCACACCTTCCTGGCCAACACATTTAGCACACCTGGGGTCCAATAGACCCCGCCGATAACACGGGTATAATAGAATGTACATATGTATGTATCTGTGTATATATGCATGTATGTATGTATGTATGTATGTATATATGTATCTATGTATATATGCATCAATGTATGTATGTATGTATGTATGTATGTATGTATGTATGTATGTATGTATGTATGTATGTATGAATGAATGTATCAATGTATCTATGTATGCATGTATGTATGTATGTATGTATGTATTTATGTATGTATGTATGTATGTATGTATGTATGTATGTATGTATGTATGTATGTATATATGTAGGCATGCATGTATGTATGTATGTATGTCTGTATGTAGGTATGTATGTACGTATATACTTTTGTATGCAGGGATGGATCTATATATGGATGTACGTATGCATGCATGTATTCATGCATGTATTTGTATGTATGTGTGTGCATGGATGCATGCATATACATGCATATATGTATGGATGTATATAATTATGTGCATGTAGGCTATGTGTGCATGTATGTATTTATGTATGTAAGTATGCATGCATGTATGTATAGATGAATGGATATATGTAAGTGTGTATGCTTGAATGTACATGCATATATGTATGGTTGAATATCTGTATGTATATATGTATGTATGTAAGTATGCATGCATGTATGGATATGTATTCATGTATGCATGTATTCACTTGTATGTATGTGTGTGTAGTACTGTGTACATGCATGTTTGCATGTACATGTATAATATGTATGGATTTATATTGGCATGTGTATATGATATATATGTGTGTGTATGTATGTGTGTATGCATTTATGGATGAATGCATGCATGTATGTATGTATGTCTGTATGTATGTACGTATGTACTTTTGTATGCAGCTATAATGCAGGGATGGATCTACAGTATGTATGGATGTACGTATGCATGCATATATGCATGTATGCATGCATTTATGCATATATGTCTAAATGTATGTCTGTATATATGTATGTATGTATGTATGTATGTATGTATGTATGTATGTATGTATGTATGTATGTACATGTATGTATTTGAATGTGTGCGTAATGCATATGCATTTATGCATGTACATATTGGTATGTATGTATGTGTATATATATGCGTATATGTACAGTATGTGTGTATGCATGCATGTCTGGATATTATTATGTATGTATGTATCTATGTATGTATGTATTTATGCATGTATATATTTGTATGTGTGTATATTAATGTATGCATGTACATGTATATATGTATGGATGTATTTTTGAATGTATATATATGTGTGTATAAATGGATGTATGTATGTATGTGTGTATGCTTGTTTGTATGTATGTATGTATGTATGTATGTATGTATGTATGTATGTATGTGTATGTATGTATGTATGTATGTATGTATGTATGTATGAATGTATGTATGGATGTATGTATGTATGCATGTGTCTGTATGTAAGTGTGGACGGCTCTCTACTCCTGTCTTTCTCGGAAGTCCATCCCCTCCTCAGCTCGCCAAATGTGGACTGCTGCGGGTTTGAGGGCGCTATACTTCGGCGTTCTTCGAAGCACATCCTATCGTCGCCAAATGTAGAAAGTTGCTCTTTCTCTATTTCGTCCCTGGACGGGCCGAAGGTTGGGCTGGTCGTTCTGCCTATGGGTTTGCTAAGTCCACCCCTGGGGTCGTTATGCCCTAGGGAGCCCTCCCTGTCGTCGTCCAGGTAGTCCCCGTCGCCAGCCGCGTGGAATTGGCTTCCACGCGGCAAATTCCACTTACTACTTCTTTCTCTCTGCTCGGGTGCTAAACCGAGGGACACTGGGGAGCCAGCCCAGTATTGTCCTTTGTGACCGCTGGAGGTCCCTGGATGTGGATCGGTGACTTCAGTAATCTCTAAATCACTGAAGGTTTCATTCAGACTTTCCCTATCAGGCTGGCCAGTATTCCCTTTCCTTAGGCGTCTAAGCCGTTCACTTCTCCGCAGAATCGGAGGCCTAAAATCATCTTGGGGTCCTGACGAAGGTGGGTTTGAATTGAGTGGAAGGGCGGACTTCTGTCTGAAGTCAACCGGGCAACCAGACGGATTAGGTCGGCTGCCGCGATTTGGGCTATCGTAAGCGGTCCATTCATCTACGGAATACATCTCAGCCTCTAGATCACCCTGTCTGTCTAAAACTGTCTGTAACGTTTCCATTGTTCTTCTCTCACTTTCCCAGGCAGCTTGCTTACTCTCTCTGGATACAGCAATTACCTCAGCCATCATCCTTTCAGTTCTCTCCTGTCTCCTTCTGTCCTCCTCCTGTCTCCTTCTGTCTTTCTCGTCCTGTCTCGCTACCGTCGTGGCTAGTGCTTCAATGGAGCCTAACAGTCTATCCATGGCGAGGGGGTTCATCTCCGATCTTACTTCTTTACTCGTAGTGGCCCTAATGTCCTCGCTATCAGTCATGTCTCGGCTAGTTAGCAGTTCAAGAGACTGGGAGGTCATTTTCAGAGTATATTCGCTAACAAACTTCTACACAATGTCGTACAATCAATGATTACAAACAGTAATTTATAACGATCATTCACTCCTCATATTCATCACTTTCATACAATCAAGACGTTACAGCAAGATCACTCCGGGATCCTCTTTTCTACTCGTCAATTACGGACTCTTAAGAATATCTATTCAGCGGATAGCCTATCGTCAATACGCACTAATTACCCTTGAATTACACTACTGCAACGTTACCTTGTAGTCGACAGTCAGTCGGCTGTCATGTCATCAGATTGAGAGCCAGCGGTCTGCACTCTTGTTCCTCGTTCATCAAAGTTCATCAGCGGACGTGCGTCTGTCTTCCTTCGACTCTCTTGAGTGTCTTTAGCGGTGAGTTGTCTATCTCAATGAAGCGTACGAGTTTCTAGTTATAAATCTGTGTCGTCACTAGCTCTTATTCTAAAGAGATTGCCTGCATCGTCGTCTGTAATCTTTAACGAGGTTGACTGCGTTCTCTCCCTCGGTTTCTCTCGGCTTCTCTCGTCTCTTTCCGTTGCGGTCCTCTTTGTCCTCTGCCTCTTGCAGGTAGCACTTGTCTTCAGCAGGCTTCGTCAATCTGAAGCGTTCCTCTCTCCTCATCAGGAGCACCAAAACATCGCGTCAGTCACCAAACCGAGAGAACGACTTTTCTCTCTGTGTTCGGCTATCTTATAGTTACTCTTGTCTCGTGGAAAGGGTTGTAGGCGGTGTCCCCATGTTTCTTTCCTTCCTGACTATTGGTCGTCGCCGTGTCGCTCCTTCCGTCCGTCGCATTGTAGAACTTCTATCTGGACCGGTTCATTTCCAGATGGACGGGTTCATTTCACTGCAAGGCGGGCGTAACTTATCGTAGAACTTATGATGGACAAGTAGGCGGCATCAGAAGGCGGCGCGTGGCGGCGGTTGATCGACGCTTCATCCGGTCACCATCCCTACGTGGGGCTGGCAGGCGTGCGCTGCTAGTCCGTCTCTGTATCCGTCAGTGTCCTGTTGTCTGTCCGTCTAAATATTCCTCTAGTCAAATCTCAGTAATGATTACGTTACAATTACTACTATTGTAATTCCCAAATCCCTTACATCCTTCTCTACCCAGGCTAGGCCGGGAAACCGGACTCAGAACTGTTGGATTCCTATTCTCAATTCAACAGTTATGGGAACAAAAACCTTACGAAATCAAATCCTTACAAGTAATCATTCATTCCACAACACATGCGTTAATCACTCATTTTCTCAACAAAATCCGTGTATACCATCATTCACACCATCATTAAACACATTCTCGTCCATACTGCGGTTACATCAGTCATACTTCCTACAATCATCACTAATCCGTTAATCATCTGCACGGTCAATCATTTCACTTCAATCATAGCCTAGGATCATTTTAACAGTCAAT
Source organism: Aporrectodea caliginosa (assembly GCA_020284085.1). Taxonomy (NCBI): domain Eukaryota; kingdom Metazoa; phylum Annelida; class Clitellata; order Crassiclitellata; family Lumbricidae; genus Aporrectodea; species Aporrectodea caliginosa. The sequence goes on from JACEVL010000219.1 coordinate 159,859, forward strand.
CCATTACTTCATCACGAACTTAGCAACATCATAATCTTCCTATATCATAGTCATCACTTCAACATCATCAGATTCAGAGCTCATTAACAACCAAATTCTTTAGCAACTTCACACTTAATACAACATCAGTGGATCATCATCCAAACTAATAACATCATCTTTTGCACACATCAACAACATCTGTAGCTCGTTTGCTACACCTAGTTCCAATTTCACACAACAAGCTGGACTGTTCGGTCCGCTATCATTTGACACACTTGTCTCCTCGGTTGCTCGTACATATCGGCTCTGTTTAACTGTATTAGTCTCAGGTCATGACCTAACGTCGGTCGATCCTTCCGTCTCTTGGCTCGTGTTCCTCGGCTCGTACATCGAATACCCCGTACAACCTGTCTTCTTTCCCTCTCTCGGTCAATTCGTACACTATCGTACACACGTTCACGGTGTTCCACTCGAATGTAGGTCAGTCATATTCAGGCATTCATTCATTCCAAGCATATACACGTTAATCTTAGTAAACCTTTTCCAACAAGTAATATACGATAATCCATTCGTGTCTCACCCATTCTTTTAGTCAATCCTCATAATCAATCACTACCAATGCAATCAGTTATTCATTCAGTTAGCCAAACAGTCACATTATAAGCTTAACATTCAGTCACACAATTCCTTTCGTGTCCCAATCAACATACATTCATTCAATAATGCTTATCTTTTAATCAATCCAATCATCAAATCCTCAATCAGTTACTATAACATAAATCAATCGTATAAGCAATTCACGAAGTTATACTTGGCAATAGAAAAATTCATCACGTTCATCAGATTCGGCTAAACACGTTCTACTGCTACCGATATGATTCGTCTCATACGGTCATTCTAAAGATAGGTTTCGCATTATAATTCTTTCATTAATTCAACTGATCGATCGGAGCATTCAGCTCTTACGATTTTACTAATTCACTACAGAGTTATCAGAGTTTCTACCATTGAATTCCGTGTCATTCCATTGAATTCCGTGTTCGATTCATCTAGTCGACATCGTCTCTGAATCGTTCCGGCAGTCGAATGTCTCGTCTCGGGCGGGACATCGTAGGCTCAGGCACATCGTCATCGTCGTCTAGGACAGGCGCTATATCATCGTCAGGCTCCAAGATAGGCGTGACGTCATCATCGGCATCGGTCTCGGGCACAGCGTCTCGGGGTGCGACAGAGTCAGAATAAGCTGGTTTAAGCTTATCCACGTGGACAATCAGGGCTTGGGAGCGCGGCGTCTTTCGGATCTGGTACAGAACATCACTCAGCTTCTTTAGGACGCAGTATGGTCCAACGTAAAAGCTCAGCCACTTCTCCTTCAAGTTCTTGTAACGGCGCGGATAGTAATAGTACACGGATTGTCCCACGTCGTAACTGGCGGGGCGGACACGCAGATCATAGCGGAAAGCTCGAGTCTCGGCGTTCTTCTGCATCGTCTCCCGGGCGAGTTCGAAGGTCGTCTGCATTCGTCGTCCAGTCTCGTAGACAAAATCGTGGCAGGCAGGCACTTCGTCTCTGACATAGCAGTCACCAAGCACCAAGTCGATCGGGAGGCAGGTCTCGCGGTTCAAGAAAAGTTTGTTAGGACTGAACCCGGTAGAGCTGTGCTGAGTCGCTCGGTAAGCTGACATGACCATCGGCAGGAGGGACGGCCAATTCTTCTGGTTCTTTTCAACCGTCTTAGCCAGCATAGAGTTCAGGGTCCTGTGAAACCTCTCCACCATCCCATTGGCCTGCGGTCTATATGGGCTGGTTCTCACCTTGTCGATCCCCATCATCCGACACAGGTCCTTGAAGAGTGCAGCCTCGAAACAGGGACCTTGATCGGTCAGAATCTGTAGAGGGCAGCCGTATCTCGTAAACCAATTATCCACAAGGACTCTCGACACGGTTTGCGCTTCCTGGTTCCTCATCGGGTAGGCTTCGGCCCAGCGGCTGAACTGATCCAGTACTGACAAAATGTATTTGTACCCACCGGCGGAAGTGGGGTGGGGCCCTGAAACATCAATTGCCACAATCTCTCCAACAGCTCCCACGACCAAGTTCTGTAGAGCTCCTTGCCGTTTTGGCTTTCCTCGGTGAAAACAAGCACAGGGGATGCACTTGCGTAGCTGTACTTGGACATCGTCTTTCCAATTCGGCCAGTATGCGCGTTTCTGTATATGAGCCATCGTCCGTCGTAGACCTAAATGTCCTCCATTCATTCCTTCATGAGCCAACCGAATCAATACATTTCGGCGGGCAACAGGCAAAATTATCTGGCGCCAGCGTACTTCAGTTTCCTCAGAGTCCAACCACATACGCGTCAACATTCCAGCATAAACATCCAGCTGCGGCCATTGCGCGATCAACGTCTTTATAACAGGACTCTTGCCTCTTATCTCATCATGCGAAGGTGCTGTTACAGATTCCAGTTTCTTTTGCAACACCCATCCAATATCATCGTCTGCCTTCTGCTCATTCACAATCATTTCAATGCTCCAATCAACAGGTAAGTCCATAGATTCACCACGGGTTGCAGGCGTTCCTCGGATAACGTTTACCAAGTGCGGTCGTCTAGACAAAGCATCTGCATTTTCATGACTCCTTCCAGGGCGGTGCAAAACAGTAAAATCAAACTCTTCCATCACCGTTAACCAACGTGCTTGTTGTCCGATAGGCACGGGTGTCTTCCTCAACCACTGTAAAGCTGAATGGTCAGTTCTCAAGAGAAATTTCCTTCCCAACAGATAAGGTCGATATACCTTCAGAAAATGAATAATCGCCAACAGCTCTCGTCTCGTCACGTCGTAGTTTTGCTCGGCGGTCTGTCTGGCCTATAGTTCTGGTCAGGTTTTCTGGTGCTGACCTAGTTCTTTCTCTAACTATGGGCGATTCCCACTGGACCCCGTAGTTTGGTTTTTGTGTGTGTGCGGTGCCTTTGTATGCATCATTCTGGACGTCGTTTCTGTTTGAATGGGAGGGTTTTTGTTTAACCCTTTGCGTAAGTGTATCAGGGCCGTTTGGAGAAGATTCTCTTGCTGTAAATCGTCCATTCATTCCATTCACATCATTATTTAACACACGCCTTTCATATCCAGTCCAACCGCTTCTTTGGGTTGTACTGACAAATTCATCATCATCAACATCAACATCATTTTCATTTTCATCATTTTGCATCATTCCTACACCTAATGATTTGAAAGTTATTATGTTGTCACCTTTCCTTCCGTTATCCAGGGCATTCCTCCTTCTATCCGAATCCTCGTCGTCAAATGTGGACAGCTCTCTACTCCTGTCTTTCTCGGAAGTCCATCCCCTCCTCAGCTCGCCAAATGTGGACTGCTGCGGGTTTGAGGGCGCTATACTTCGGCGTTCTTCGAAGCACATCCCATCCTCGTCGCCAAATGTGAACAGCTCTCTACTCCTGTCTTTCTCGGAAGTCCAATCCCCTCCTCAGCTCGCCAAATGTGGACTGCTGCGGGTTTGAGGGCGCTATACTTCGGCGTTCTTCGAAGCACATCCCCTATCGTCGCCAAATGTAGAAATTTGCTCTTTCTCTATTTCGTCCCTGGACGGGCCGAAGGTTGGGCTGGTCGTTCTGCCTATGGGTTTGCTAAGTCCACCCCTGGGGTCGTTATGCCCTAGGGAGCCCTCCCTGTCGTCGTCCAGGTAGTCCCCGTCGCCAGCCGCGTGGAATTGGCTTCCACGCGGCAAATTCCACTTACTACTTCTTTCTCTCTGCTCGGGTGCTAAACCGAGGGACACTGGGGAGCCAGCCCAGTATTGTCCTTTGTGACCGCTGGAGGTCCCTGGATGTGGATCGGTGACTTCAGTAATCTCTAAATCACTGAAGGTTTCATTCAGACTTTCCCTATCAGGCTGGCCAGTATTCCCTTTCCTTAGGCGTCTAAGCCGTTCACTTCTCCGCAGAATCGGAGGCCTAAAATCATCTTGGGGTCCTGACGAAGGTGGGTTTGAATTGAGTGGAAGGGCGGACTTCTGTCTGAAGTCAACCGGGCAACCAGACGGATTAGGTCGGCTGCCGCGATTTGGGCTATCGTAAGCGGTCCATTCATCTACGGAATACATCTCAGCCTCTAGATCACCCTGTCTGTCTAAAACTGTCTGTAACGTTTCCATTGTTCTTCTCTCACTTTCCCAGGCAGCTTGCTTACTCTCTCTGGATACAGCAATTACCTCAGCCATCATCCTTTCAGTTCTCTCCTGTCTCCTTCTGTCCTCCTCCTGTCTCCTTCTGTCTTTCTCGTCCTGTCTCGCTACCGTCGTGGCTAGTGCTTCAATGGAGCCTAACAGTCTATCCATGGTGAGGGGGTTCATCTCCGATCTTACTTCTTTACTCGTAGTGGCCCTAATGTCCTCGCTATCAGTCATGTCTCGGCTAGTTAGCAGTTCAAGAGACTGGGAGGTCATTTTCAGAGTATATTCGCTAACAAACTTCTACACAATGTCGTACAATCAATGATTACAAACAGTAATTTATAACGATCATTCACTCCTCATATTCATCACTTTCATACAATCAAGACGTTACAGCAAGATCACTCCGGGATCCTCTTTTCTACTCGTCAATTACGGACTCTTAAGAATATCTATTCAGCGGATAGCCTATCGTCAATACGCACTAATTACCCTTGAATTACACTACTGCAACGTTACCTTGTAGTCGACAGTCAGTCGGCTGTCATGTCATCAGATTGAGAGCCAGCGGTCTGCACTCTTGTTCCTCGTTCATCAAAGTTCATCAGCGGACGTGCGTCTGTCTTCCTTCGACTCTCTTGAGTGTCTTTAGCGGTGAGTTGTCTATCTCAATGAAGCGTACGAGTTTCTAGTTATAAATCTGTGTCGTCACTAGCTCTTATTCTAAAGAGATTGCCTGCATCGTCGTCTGTAATCTTTAACGAGGTTGACTGCGTTCTCTCCCTCGGTTTCTCTCGGCTTCTCTCGTCTCTTTCCGTTGCGGTCCTCTTTGTCCTCTGCCTCTTGCAGGTAGCACTTGTCTTCAGCAGGCTTCGTCAATCTGAAGCGTTCCTCTCTCCTCATCAGGAGCACCAAAACATCGCGTCAGTCACCAAACCGAGAGAACGACTTTTCTCTCTGTGTTCGGCTATCTTATAGTTACTCTTGTCTCGTGGAAAGGGTTGTAGGCGGTGTCCCCATGTTTCTTTCCTTCCTGACTATTGGTCGTCGCCGTGTCGCTCCTTCCGTCCGTCGCATTGTAGACCTTCTATCTGGACCGGTTCATTTCCAGATGGACGGGTTCATTTCACTGCAAGGCGGGCGTAACTTATCGTGGAACTTATGATGGACAAGTAGGCGGCATCAGAAGGCGGCGCGTGGCGGCGGTTGATCGACGCTTCATCCGGTCACCATCCCTACGTGGGGCTGGCAGGCGTGCGCTGCTAGTCCGTCTCTGTATCCGTCAGTGTCCTGTTGTCTGTCCGTCTAAATATTCCTCTAGTCAAATCTCAGTAATGATTACGTTACAATTACTACTATTGTAATTCCCAAATCCCTTACATCAGTATGTGTGTATCTTTGTATGTAACATAGCCTGGAATATGTGATAGTCGATGGGCCTATCAATGTTAAAGCCTGGGGTCTGTTGGACCCCAGGTGTGCTAAATATGCCCTAGGTGTCTTTCTTATTTTTTTATAATTGAACCAAGAATACTAAACTTTTCCAATTAATTCATAAATGTAGAGGGATGAATTGCTGAGGAATTTGAATTATTTCAGATTTTTACTATTTGTATCAACGTAGCTATTCAAGGAAGTTTCATCGATGGGGTCCAATGGACCCCAGGTGTGCGTCATAGGGTTAAAATACATTCTAACGCAGTCTAATATATTATCGATTGAATGAGTAGCTACATATAATATATTATATAAAATTATGTACAACTCGAAAGAAATCGCTGAACTATAAATGTAGGCCTACGTGTACAGTGTACACATTTCCCATTGCGACCGTTAGTTCTAGACCCTACCCATTTTTTCAATCAATTGATCAAGTAAGATCCTTCACCACCGATGCCTGTTCGAATGGGTTGCCAAGGATGTTGCCATCATGCGTACTCCTACTTTTGAGCACAGAAACAGCGGAAGTACTCGACCACTTCAGTCGCCGTTGAACGCAATCAAATAATCGACAGAATAATTGTACCAATAATCGTTTGGATAATCGCCTAATAATGGATTTCAATGTTTAGCGACATCTAATAATTGCATAGACCGTCGATGTCGCCCTCCTCCGTTTTCATGCTTTGGACAGTCACTTTCGGAGTGCAGGCTGTGGCGATGTTTCCAATTCGGAAAAAAATAATCTTGCAGTTGTAACCATTTCTTCTGGAATAGATCATAGAAGCGTTAAAACGACGACTACGCGACAAGAAGTTACAGATAAAACGTCAGAAAACTTAACGTAAATCAAATTTTCTTTAGTAATAGGCTACGTTATTATTTTATCGACATCGCAAACGACGAACTTATCTCACCAATAATCAAGACTGAAAGAGCAGCTACTGATTTTTATGAAAATTAGGAGTATATAGCGTGCCAGAAAATGAGAAAAAGGTGTCTAAGCACACTGGTAGTTTTTAGCACCAGCGAACAAAAGACAAAAGGAGCAGGAGGAGGTCGAGGAGGAGGGCAAAGTGGGCCAGGAAGAAGAAGAGGTGGAGAACGACTTTTTCGTTCTGACTCACTTGTTGGGCCAATCATATTTGCTTTCTAGTTAATTAGGAATTGGCTAAGAATTTCAGTTTAACGACACTGTGTGACAACAACGATCAGTAGAGTCGCCCTCCTCCTTTATTCAGGCTAGGGACTGGCACTACCAGAGAGCCACTGTTGGCTATTATTATTAATCCAATATTTAACGACATCCTATAGCTACAAAGGCTGTTGACGTCTTTAAGTTTTTGATGTATTTCAGTTCATTTTATTGTAATGTTCTCGTAAGTTTTCTTTCTCTTTTCTCGTCTTTAATTCCGTTTCTGATAGGATGTTGACGTATTTAAAGTTTCTGACGGATTAAGTTCATTTTCGTATAGGCCTACAGTAACTGTCTATCATCAGTTTGCTTTCTCTCTTCTTGGCTTGGATTCCATTTGTGACAGGATGCTGTGATTTGACAGGTGATTGTTGTCGATCTCTTATTCATATAAATCATTATATACTGTTTTCTCGTCAATCTTATTAACAATATTTTAGAGAATATCACATTCATCTATCTAAATTACCATCAAACTATCAATATTACATTTACAGGAGATGCTCAATATTCATTATCCATCAGTCATAGTACATACAGATTCAATTAACAATTTCAACATGACAATCAAAGTATCAATATTATTCAATATTGGTTTCATGTATTACAAAATTAGCTCCAAAATGAATCGTATTCATCAACAAACACAAACCAATTTTAAGCAATAACTAAGAATCAAGTTTTTTTATTAGAAATATTATTAAGCATCAGTTTTATCCAATACGAAAAGAAGAAAAAAATAGACATTATAAATCCATACATTTAACATTATGAACAAACCAATTAACATGTTATAAACAAGGAACATTATTATTGGCTGGTGTCGTTAGGTTCATATATATCCGTGGATTTCAGCGTTTCAGAGGTGCCTGATGGAGGTGTCAAGATTGTCTGTAGACTTTGTTTATCCATGGTACAATTCCTGGATGAAGAGCTCGAGGAAGAATTAAAGAGGATTGAATTTATAAGATAAATTTGTGGAGATCATTTAACTGGTTTTCGAAAGAGACCAAAACAGAATCGGATGAAAGAAAATTGTCCTTTATTGGCCCACCATCGGATCAAGTACGGTTGAAGACAAGGTAATTAATACAAATCAAACGTTTTCCTGCGATTCAAGTAAAAAAGTCGAAATTCAGAGTTTAAAATCATAAGAAAGGCGCTATAAAAATTGCGCATTACATTACCTTAAAACAGGTCACGCAATTCCTCGTTTACTGTAACAGATATCTGATGTTTCGCTGACAAGACCGCGAAATCTGTTGCAGGAGAAAGAAGAAATTTAAGACTTTTACTATCTATAGACAGCGCTTAGACACCTTTGATTCGCTTTTCGGAATATTATATGAGACTTAATTTGGTTAAATCACCAGATCGTTTAATCTTAACTAACACATTTCAGGTCAGATGAAAGTCAAAGGCCCTGCCAGAGATAAGGTTTCGAAAGCATTGGAAACTACTAGAATTGTAGAAACGTTAGCACAACTGGCTAAGCCAAGGAATTTCCTAATATATATGGCATCAAAAGGCCGTTGACGATGGTGGGGTAAACTTTTTATGCGGTTTTATAGCCATTGGGAGCGGCGTCTATCGAATGGTAGTGGATTCCATTGTAAACGACATCTTTTGACTGAAAGGGCCGTTGACATCGTTATAGCCTAGCTAATCCATCTTACTTTTAAAATATATAAATATCTATGAAGAACAGCCTCTTGAGGTAGCGGCAAAAGCATCCACACTATAGGCTATTGCGTACTTGATTTGATATAGCGCCGGTAATTATAAACTGACTTCTCTCACGTGGATTTTGCCTGGCGCTGATAAATTGATCAGATTTACATTACATTAGATGACCACATAATTATGAGGTGTAGGCGACTTCATCTCCTTAGCTTCGGCAACCGAGGGCGATAGTTCAACCAACTCCCCTCCGGGCGATGTTCTCACAGACATTGTTTGGTCACGTTCCAATCAAAAGTTAAGTAAGGATTGAACGAAAACGCCAAATATATAATGAACGTAAAAAACATAATTTCGAGGTGTCGAAAACCTAACGCAATCTGAAAAAATTACAAATATATAACGTTTTCAAACACGATTTCATTTCTGTACTTATTAAGCACCACTCTCTGTAATGACACACCACTAATTGATGACGATGAGTAATTGTGACCGCAGGACTAGCTCGAGGAAGGCTTCTAAAGAACAGGTCTTGCATGGCCTTATGGTGTAGGTCTGTACAAGGACAAAACTTTGCCCCACAAATTGGTTTTGATCAATCCAATGCTCCTCCACTTATTGTCGTTGCTTGAAAGCACATCAACGTTGTCATGTCGCACAAATATTTCAGCACAGAACCAAAAAGTGGTGGTGATTTTTACCAGTTCTTTTCAAAGTGGTAGTCACCAGGCATCGCGTCATAACACAAAGCTACGCTTATGTGTCTGTCTGAAAGACAACGAATTATTTAGTTCGTGTACCGTTAGGAGAACTATCTGCTACCATCAACCACAGGCATACCGAATGAAAGACAGGCAGACAGATAGATTGGCAGATAAGTCCAAGCGACACGAGTGAATTGCTTGAGTTTAGTTTCTACTTTGGAAGGCTAGGTTAGGCATCAGAGTCCTTGGCAACCGCGAGATGTCGCAAAACTCTAAGAATTGAGAGTCAACGTCATTAACCACCAAAGGATGTTACTTTAACACTGTATATAATAATATTATTAAACACCTTTTAATCATTTTTGACGACGCTATATATAAAACGCATTTTCCTTAGGTCAACGCCATGATTATAGAGCTGTAATATGCCAAAAATAATCTTTGTCGGCGGCAACGACCTATGTTGTCATAAGCTGCCGTTAAACTGTGGATCAATCAATAGGTCAACGCCTAAAATAAGTGCCATTACCAGTGAATTAAGGTCGACATGTACGGCTCTGACAGCCAAAAGATATCGTTATAACCGTAGAAAAGAATAACTCTACCTTGCATTGTGTTTCTTTCGGACATCACTTAGGCCTACTAACTTATCACCTTGGTTTTAGTAGTATAAAAAACTAAGTCTGGTGAGATATTGGGTGGATCGTTTGTGTAGAGAATGAACAGTAAAGAGCCTAGAATGGAACCTCGAGGGACATCGTATTTAATTAGTTTGAGGGCAGAGTGTACACCATTGCAGCTGACTAATAATTGAGTTCTATTCCCAAGGTAGCTTTTGAAGCAATTAATTTGGGTATTTCGGATTCCAAACAACTTTAGTTTTTTTGGGGGGGCGCAGATGACGCCAAACACCCAATGCTAAAAACGCAGTGCGTTTGCAGACGGTTCAATAAACCACTTACTTACTTACTTACTAATTAATATTAGGCCCTATTAGGTTGAGCTTACACACCTTTAATCGCCCTTTCCAACTTTAATGACTACATATTCCTAATTTTCGTTCAATCGGTATGTGACAACTTCTCCACTGCACGTTAGTACCACTAGTGTTAGGCGGTGCTAGTCTCAAGCCTGAATGAAAGAGGAGGGCGACGGTAATGATCTTTATCATCACGCTGCTTCGTTCAATAGAAACTACTATTATAGTCAGTAGCCACCTCTAGGCCTACACATCTTAACATGTGATAACGTCGAGTTAACGGCTCTGGCTCAGGGCACAAGATGTCGCTAAGTACTCTAGAGTAGGTTATACACAATATTAAGAACTCAATAGTATGCAAATCTAATATGTACTTAATAGTATGCAAACATTAGTTTACGTTTAAATTCGTTTAACGACTTTTCCCTGGCACATACTCACACGCTTTATTCAACGGATGTTGCTTTAACGCTTGCTATTACAAACTATGTTTGGTCCTTATTAAATACCTTTTAATCGATGTTTTCCAACGTCATATATATCGCATTTCTTTCAAGAAATGTCTGCAGTGTATATCCCATTCCCATTGAATTAAGGTCGACATCAGCGGCTACATGTATGAGAGCCAAAAGATATCGTTCTAACCGTACAAAAGAACCACTGTACCTTGCATTGTGTTTCTTTCGGACATCGCCTTGGTTTCAATGACTGTATAGATGTATCTGTGTGTCTGTGTGGATACTTACTATAGCTCCTGCAACCCGAGAGAGAGAGAGAGAGACAGACAGACAGACAGACAGACACACAGAGAGTGTTAGCAGTTAGCTGGACTCTATTATAAGATCCTAAAAGGAATAGTATATAAAGATTGACGTGAATGCTTTCACATCAACACAGGTAGACCTACTGCGGTTACTTTGGAGAAAGACTTTTCAGGCAGAGAAGGCAAATGATTTTAATACAGGCATTAGGCAAGTAAAAGCCGGAATAATAATAATAATATAATAATAATAATAATAATAATAATAATAATAATAACAATAATAATAATAATAATAATAATAATAATAATAATAATAATAATATACCGCTGTCTCAATTTTATTTCTGACCTGGGTCGCCACACGCAACAACAGTAGACCAGGACTGAATGACGGCTCGGTCACAGTACAACGCTTATTGAAACATTTAGTGGCACATTTATAATCAGTCTGTAATAAGTTTGTTGGTTTTATGAAGAAATAAATTTGTCTTATAGTAATAATAATAATAATAATAATAATAATAATAGTAATAATAATAATAATAATAATAACAATAATAATAATAATAATCCGGTTAATAACCGCAATAATAATAATAATAATAATAATAGCCTGCAAATAATAATAATAATAATAATAATAATAATATTTTCGTTTCACGCCGAAGCGCATGAGCAATTGAAACATTTGCCCAGGGTCCCTACACGGAGGCTTGAGGTGGATTCGAACCCAAACCCTCCAGCTGCAAGGCACGGAACATACCCTTACACCACCGCGCCCCAGTTGTAGTATTGTACATTGTATTATTGTACTCCACGTTTAATTGCGACCGAGCCACCCGCAGTAAAGATCCGAGAAACCGACCGACCCGGAATCGAACCCGGGCCGCCGGCAGACCAGCCTGCAGGATCTCAATATGTCATCATTAGGTAAAAATCTGGTCAATTAATTAATACTTGGTATGATTAACAGAGGCAAAGAATTCTAACTGATTCGAGTGTTTAACGACATCTTATGCCATACAGACCCGTTAACGTCAACCATACCTGATGTGTTAACAATCAGAAACTACATGCGATTTTTTTAAACGAGTGAATGTTTATAGATTCGGATAATGCAATTTGAAGGTGTCTAAGTGTGACTTTATTAGTAATAATGTTGTCTGCTTAACCACGTCTCCTGTCTGTCAGAGCCGTTGACGTCGACAAAACTTCCTATTAGATCGATTCATTACATGCTGTTTAACAACGCTGTTTCCAGACAAAGGTGATTAGCAGCGCCCTCCTCGGTCCAGAATTGGGTCTGGCACTACCAGATCACGGACAGTGGCAATTTTAGTGATTAGTGACTCAGGTAGCGTTCACTTATTACCGATCACATCTCTAATCTCTCACGCTCTTCCTATTTTCACTTAAGGCGTCTCAGGGTCATTCGTCGTTCTGTCTCCTCCTCCATATTCACAACTTTAGTTCATGCTTTTGTATTTTCTCGGATTGACTACTGCAATTCCCTTCTTGTTGGTCTTCCTAAGGTTCGTCTCTCTCCTCTTCAGTCGGTCCTCAACACAGCTGCTAGACTTATAGCCCGCCTTCCCAGGTACTCTCACATCTCTTCCTTTATGTTTGATGAACTTCATTGGCTCCCTCTGCATGCTCGCATACAATTTAAAATCCTCTCTCTGATCTTCAAGGCTCAGAGGGGTCTTGCCCCGCAATATCTGGTTGGCGTACTACTTCGGCCTCACTCAGCTTCCTCCCACCGTCCACTTCGTTCCTGCAATAGACTTGACCTCTTGGTTCCCCGTAGTAGAACTGCTATGGCTCAGGCTCGTTCCTTTGCTTCAATTGGTCCCTCTCTTTGGAATGCTCTTTCTCCTTCTGTTCGCTCTAAAATTCTCTCTGGCAGTCTCTCTTCTTCCTTCGCTTTTCTCAAAACCTGTTTATTTTCGCGGGGCTTAGCACACTGGGAGCGCTTCTGAACGGTTTCACCCTACGAGAGGCGCTTTACAAATGCTTAAATACGATACGATACGATACGATTTAAAGGTTATATATATATATATATATATATATATATATATATATATATATATATACATATATCACCGCCATTGCTTGTACGGTGTATCCAGTAACCAGGTGGCGCCAATCCCAAGCCTGGATAAATAAGGAGGGTGACCCTAATTTATTTTGTAATGACACAGAGTCGTTAAACAGTAAATCCACCGATCGCCTAGATAGTAGATGTCCGCTACTATCCGTACTCTAGTAGTTGCAGTCTCAAGCCAGGATAAAGGAGGAGGGCGACGCTAATCATTTCAGTTACGACACAGCGTCGTTAAGCAGCAACTAAGCATCCATGAATCTATTAGTTGACTAATGCAATGCGAACAGTCTGAACTCAACAGCCTTCGATGCCATAAGACGTCGCAAGAACACGATACCATTCCATAAAATAGTGACGTCGGCAGAGAGAATGGATCCCTTGTCGGGAATGGACTTAATAACATATACCGTCAGAAAATCAGGCTAAAATTTCAGAACGTTTGGCTCAAAATTTAAGCATTTCTTAAAGAAAATATAAAATATTATTTGGCGGGAAATCACCAATAAATATTGAAACTGTCTCTACCCGATGCGTTAATAACATTTTTAGCCTTAGTGGAGTAATATAGGTCGCTATACAGCAATTGTTAGCTTCAGATACAGTAATTAGACGCAAAAATCATAATAATCACGGTATTGCGAAAAAGATCATTTTCCGGCTGATCTGGAAAGCGACAAATGGTCCCTTCACTCGGCCGACGTCACTATTACAAAAAGGTGCTTAGATACCTTTACAACGCGTGTTTCCACCTTATAATTATATCACGTATTTTCGTTCAATCGGTAACTGTGCTTCCTGAAATTGTGAGGTCATAAGATGTCGCTAAACGAAATGTAGGAATCCTACAATCCCAACTGTCTCACATGGTGTCAGTTCGAGCCTGGATTAACGAGAAGGGCAACGACTTATATTTAGACACATACAGAACGCTTTAAACACGCATCTTCAATTCGCATTTCTGTGTGACTTGTAAATGCCAATAGTCAAATATACTCACCTTAATGTAGATCTCGCAAATAAATCCGAAATGGGAAATAAAAAAAACGAAAAACGACCGCTCCCCATCTCTTCCAGTTCTGTCGACGAGCAAGAATATCGCTTAAGAAGAGTTATCAGACGTGAGACAGATATCAGTCAAGCAACAGGAAAATCAAGAAATTCTATCAACTGCTTGTGGAGCTGGTTTGACTAAAAATATACCAATAACATAAAAGAAACTAAAGGTATGTGACGTCGTTTAGTACCTTATTTACGTCCTCAGTTACTGGAAGTCCCGACCAAAGGACACCACACACACGTGGACCCAACCGACTGATTCCTATCCACAGTTTCATCCTGTGTTCTTCATAAGATCTGGCCTTTGCGAAAGCAGTTGACGTCCTGAAATGTGAAGGACTCTGCGTTTGATCGAAAATGCGAAATATATAGCGTCGTAAAACGCAATTAAAAGGTTGCTAAAATTGGAACCAAATATGATTACTATTAATGGGTGTTTAGCAATATTTATATCGGCTGACATGACAATTCGCTTTGTCCTTACCCAATATTATATGCTCTTCGTCTTTTGCGTTTATTATGATTCATAATAAACGACAAAAACAATTTGATTGGCGATCATGTAATTAAAAATCTAATATTTATAAACGTAGCTGATATTATCTGAAGAGTCCTTTGTTTATCGGTTAAAGTGATTTTTAACCAGCTCTCTCTTTTCTCCGGTCTCTCTGGCAACCGGACTCAGACCTCCCCTGGAATTCGATCTCTGGTACGACGAAGCGCTCGTGAATAAGCTGAAGCCCGCGCGCTTAGCTTAGCAGTAGCGCTTTAGAGATGAAGATTACAATTAGGAACGTGTTAAGATTCGTGTTGAAATGTTGCTAAATTTCGACATCATAAATAATACTAGTAATAATAATTAATACTATTAATACTAATGCTTAGCTACCTTTTTATCGCATTTAAGAAGCTTATAAATATAAGTTTTTCGTTAAATCGATATAGTTATCCTGGCAGAAATAAAAGATAGATCAACATCAACGGTTCTAGCAGCCACAACATAATAAAAGCTACATACTGCAACATGTATTGTAATCAAAACAGCGTTGCACGTGAGTCAGTCTCACTGACCAAGAGCGTTTTAAGACAGTTTGAAAATGTTTGCAATTCAAAGTCAAAGGTAGGCTAACAGTACATACAGTAGATGCAATGGAAGATCGTCTGGATTACAATGATGGTTATAATAGGCCTAAATAGTTCAGTTCTGAATTGATATTAGGCTTCGGCCATTGGCTTCTACTGGAATAGAAAGCTACTTTAGGTAAGGATGGTCAAACGGTTAGCGTGCTTGACTGCTAAACTACAGGTCGCGGGTTCAAATCCCCTCCAGGACGGAAATTTGTTTCGATGTTTCTACTCCATCTGCGTCCCATAACCAACTCATATAAGTAAGTAAGTAAGTCAAGTAAGTATTTCCTTTATTGAGAAGCACTAGCAAACGCACAGCACTGTACAAGTGTACATAGCAAGATTAATACATTCAAACAAATAAAAAAAATTTATATATACAACCATAGAATTGAATGAGAGGCTTTATTGTATAGAGGAAGAAGAGCTAGAGCTAGTCATAGGGGAAAATGAAGGGCTTAAAGCAGCCAGATCTAGGGAAAACATTGTTTATTTGTATAGCATCCGGGCAAGGAAGCATTTCTGAGACAGGTTGTCAAACATGGGAACCTCACGGTTATGGGACCGTGGTCGCAGGGAGTAGCGATATTTTGTTAATTTACACTGACAGTACACCGTCTGTGGGAAGAGCAGACGGCAAGGAAGAGGACTGGCCACCTCATTCAGACGCAGAGGCTAAGAAAATGAAGTCGCTAACACTTCATAGCCATGGCTGTTACGCCTCTGGTTCGCATAAGGGGTCGTCCATTAATTATGTCAAAAAATAGGGAGGGGGTTTGGAAAAAAGTTTGACAGTTGCTGACAGGGGGTTCGGGGGGGTTCGGTGCAAGTTGACGTCAACAAATTTTTTTCCCCAATGAATCACCAAAAAGGTAGCGAAAGACGACCAAAAAAAAAAAGGTCATCTAGAAAAAAGGGCATCACAGTAGTTGAAATCGCCCAAAAAAAGGTCATTGAGGAAAAATTTCAGCCTGGCTACGCTGCTGGAGGGGGGGTTCTGGGATTGTTGACATAATTTTTGGGGGTCCGTCAATGTTTGACAGTTGTTGACAAGGGGAGGGGGTCAAAAAAGGCTCTAAATTAATGGACGACCCCTAACGTTAATTTTCTATTATCATAATTTTATATGGGCGCAGTTTAGACACCTTTTGAAGTAGGTCTTTCAGGGTTATATACACAATTTTCGTTAAACCGTCGGTTCTATTGAAGTTCGATACGTAGGCTACTTAGACCTATTTGCAGTGCAACGACACATTTTTTTATATTAAGGATGGTTATCGTTACCCTACTACTTTATCCAGGCTTGGGACTGGCACTACTACAATTCAAATAGTGGTGGAGTTTGCACGGGGAGGACAGACGAATGGATGGATAATTGAATGGATGGAAAACCGGTTGAAAATAGTAAGCCTAGTAGGCTTACTATTTTCATCCGTTTAACGACATCTTATGGAAGAGAGAGAGAGAGAGACCAGTGTACCATGTAAGGTTAGTCAGTAAGTCTACTGTAACACTCTTTATTGTCTAAACACCAATTATACACTATGTAAGCTACACAGAGCTCGTGACTCCACCACACGCACCGACTGGTGATAATTGCCGGAACTGTCCTTAAATACTCCCACGATGACGACGATGGCAGCCTAGCCCGGCCAGCCGCACATGCATGCACCAGCTCCTCCCACGATGACACTACATGGTCAGTCACAATAAAAAACCCGAGCCGCGGGTTTTCGTGCAACCCAGGTGCGTGTGGAGAACCAACAAATAATCAAGCGCGATAACAGTAAAACAATGAAAGTTCAAATCAACTAGTAAGCAACAATCAAACCGCAATAACATCGTACGTCTCAACCAGCATAATCCATAATGTTGATAAACACAAGAAAGCTAACATGACATCAGTAAATAATGTACTCAAACGCGAAACTAAACGATAACAATAAAGTTCGGTTAGCAATCACAACCAAAACTAAAGAAATAATGTAACCATTATTGTAAAGCGAGTGGAACATTGAACTCCGAACTAGAAATGTAAAGTTTAACAGAATAACGCTTTGTCGGTCCAATAATGTTCTCCAGTCGTCTAGCTGCACCGCAAGTAATGGGTAGCGACTGCGGCAACAAAATACGAATTTGTGACGGTTTATGTAAAACTGTAATGTGCCACTGAAACCGTAATTTACGTCCCAAACAACGACGCGAGAGACTAATGTGAGAAATTGCATTTACAGCGACGATGTCATAATCATTCAAAGCATATCGCAGCTCGTACCAGGGAATCACAACCGTGTCTTCTGTGTTTAATATGTGCATAGTTAAACGAACCGGCTTAGCAGTCGACGATTTCCCACAGTAGCAAAATTTCCGAACAATCCCACTTAAAAATATGAACAAAAGAAACATGATCACCGTAATCTGGAACCAAGGGAACTCTGCATAACCCAATGAAACCGTGGAACTGGATGTGGTAACAGTTGGTGACCGTGAAAAAATCCAAACCGGTGGAATAGAATTAGCTTGTACGACCTGTGGTAGCGCCAATACAATAGCCGACAATCGATGCACCCTAATCACCAAATAAATAGTTACTATAGTAAGCAGAGTAATCAGAACGGATCCAACAGGTATAATAAAAGATTGTGAAGTAGAGTACCATGGAGAATCCGTATTACCTAACATGTCAAGTTGATCTCGAAATATGTCTGCCTTTGACTTAAATATAACCTGCCCGTCCTTGACAGACTGCATAGCTCTAGCAAATTCTTCAGTCAACTGTTCATCAGCCGCCGTGGATGCATTTGAATGAGTTAAAAAAATAGGTAACTGTAGTGTAATTTGTTCAGCCACTGTAGCATCAGCCTTCAATGTAGCCCAGTCCGATCGACCAAAGAACTGTTGAATGACAGCCAAGTTAAACTGGTGCACCACTGTATGCGTCGTGTTAAATAGGTCAGCCTCCTGGCACGAGGCAGGGAAAATATACTGATCAGTAATCAGTGTGCATTCATTAGGGATGGAAATATGACAAGAAATGCATGCTGCGATCCGCTTAGGATGTAATGTAGGACAATTCAACGTCATGTCAGATAAACTATTTTCAATCGCTATTGTATTGGATGTTAAATACACAAATGATGACGGCTTTTGATTAAGAAGAAGCATTGCGCAAAACCTCTGAACAGAAACTGGATCATCAATATATAAGGCCAATATACATGCTTCCGGATTGGTGTTCAACTGGATGTCACTCATGTCAACAATGCGAAAATTGTCACCGCTCTGTAATGACGGAAGCACCTCCCAGACGGCAAACGTGTGACTGACGGAATCAACCGCAAAATAACGGGGTAAGTGGTCAAGTAACGTAGCATGCTGATTGTCTGCACTAATACTCTTGGCTACAACCGTGACTTTATAGAGTTCCATAGAAAAATTTAAAGTTGTAATAGGAATTTTCAATGTAATGTAAATGAAACTGCGCTGTATAGTAGCAATATGAGTATTAACTCTGTAAAAGTATGCAGGATCATTGACTAGCAGTCGAACAGATAGCCTTAAAGACTCCAAATGTCTGGTAAGTCGTACTAGTACGCGTCGAATGTCCTCCTTATGCACGAGAGTGGCCTCCAACCTTCCTGCAACTAGTGACTCAACAGATAACAACAGACTATGCAAATTAGCTTCCAAACACGTGAAATTATACAGTGTCTCAGCCATGTAAAAAGCCATCTGCAATGACGTCTGAAAATCCAATCTCATGGCTCTGCCTATGTCCAACAAAATTTTATCGTGACCAGTAACCTGTGAACGAATAGCATCCAACCGTTGGTTGGTAATACTAGTTGCACTAGCTAAAGTAGTAACGTCTGCCTCAAACTGACCAAGTGTGCGTTGCTGATTTTCAAGGACCGTCTTAATACGATCCTGCATCGCTTGAATATCCGAATCCCTTGCAACTCCAAACAAAGAATGAGCCACATCACCAATGAAATTGACAAATCCCCGTTTATGAATACGTGGTTTGCGACGCTTACCTCGCTCACCTTTAAGTGTATTTCGGACACGGTCGACCAGATTATTAATTTTAACTTCTGCTCTCCTATGTAAATTGTGTATTGCTGTAAACATACTAAGGTAATCAGAACAACTGCTTGGCGTTGAAGTATTTCCAAACATACAAAGAGGTTCATCAACCACTGGTGGCAGCGATTTGACCCTGGGCAATGCAACATCAAAGGTGTGAACCCAAACATCTGTACTGACCTCCAACACACCCAATGAGTGCAAATACACACCATAAGCTCCTCGATTGAGAACGACTCCAGGCGTCGCATAAATCAGATTAACGTTCATGACCGCGAGCAGAGCCATGATAATCAATTCCCAGGGAATCCATCCTATAATAAAATAGAATAAAATAAAGTTTGATTAACCAGACTATTATAGCACCCCTACCCATTACACTCAACTCAATCATGAGCAACCTCGAAAGTGAAACTGAATTCCAAGAATAAAAGACAGAGAGGAGAGGTTTAACGATTTAAAATCATACCACTCTAGCTTGCCAAAATAAGATAAGAGTTGAATGATAGCATATTCTCGCTCACTAATCGACTGTACTAGCACGGCTATCTCTCCAAACGAATTTGGCAGAGGTGCAGGACAGGCAGAATCTGAGCTGCTCCGGCTGCATGCATCCGCCTACGGTGACAAAGTCAGTACAACGACAAAGTGGTAGGCTATGCTGGCTTAAGGAAACGAAAATGACTAAAGGCAATATGATCACTGACAGAATCAGACACTTTACTAGAAATTAATGACCGAGTCCTATATATCTAACAAGAACAAATTATGTCTCGATATCAGTGATTAGAAGCGAACATCACTGATCAGAAGCGACGCAAAACTGCTAACATTAATACGTCATAAAACGATATACTTTATATATACAATATGGTGTTAACTTCTGTCACTCCGTTTCTCCAATAAAACACTGCACTGTAATAAGACCCGTCAATTAGTGATTAGATAGTCCCTCTCCAACAAAACCTTCAGGTTGGCGAACTGACATATCGTACCATTTTTATCCACGACTACGAAGTCGATTTCCTAGCGCTGAATTTACCCGTTGTGGTAAATGTGTAAATAGATGATCGGCCGATCTTAATCTCTAGAATATTAATGAAATGCGCTGTATAGTATTCACTCTTGTGACCTTCACAGCATAATCCACTAAAGTAAAATATAGCAGGCTTCAATCCAATCACAAGAGGTGAATATTCTCCCTAAAACATGTACACAATGTTATCATTCTCAGGAGACCACAGTGGTAACGAACATCAGTTGCAACCAGTCTAATTACTCATGAACTCGTCCACGCTTATGGTGGAGCATTCATAAACCTCTCAGGCGTTGGTCTTTTCCTAACCTTTCCTGACATAGTTCGCTTGATATGAAATTCCCTCTTCAAACAATCACTAACATCCTTCTCATGAATCCATTCCGGCTTAAAAGACTTATTCCTAAATATGACTCGATAAAATCTTTGTTTATTAACGAATTTCATTCCGCTTAATTGCTCTGCTTCAATCCATGGCGACGGCGATGCCACATTGTCTGGCGATGTGCCAGGCATCAGCTTTTGAGAATTGTCTGCAACCGGAACAACAGGAGGAGTTCCATCCGACTCCATAAAATCTCTTCGATCCACATACGGCTTTAATCGATCCGCATTCACAGGATGACGCAAAAGTTTGTTAGTCAAAGAGTGTCTTAGTAAGTAAGTATATGGACCTATTTGAGACGTAATATAATAAGGTCCAATGAACTTCCGATAAAGTTTAGGTTTTTTACCTACCGGTGTAACAGGATTAAACAACCACACAAGACTCCCAATAGCATAATGTGTATCGGTTGCTTTAAGATCATAGGTCCTCTTATTTCGAGCCTGAAGGGCCAAAGTTTCCCCTACTGCTTCTTGTCTAGCCATCTCAAGTGCGTTACCTATTCGCTTTACATACTCATTAGTGGTCTGTGGTTCGTCAGACAAACCCATTCGTTGATCAACAGGTAACTTAAGATCCCTTCCAAATAGTAAGAATGCAGGGCTATGACCCAGATTTGCACTCGTTGTCGCACGAAGAGCATACATTATCGCCGGCATAAAATCAGGCCACTCGACCTCATTCTTACAATGAAGTCTCAACATTTTCCATATGGATCGATTCACAATCTCACAAGCACCATTACAACGCGGAGAATATGAAGCTGTGTGAATTCTTGTAACTCCAAACAATGAGGATAACTCAGTCACAATTTTACTTAAAAAATTTGCTCCCCGATCCGAAAGCAAAGTTTCAGGTGGTCCAAAACGAGTGAAAATTTCTCTATACAATGCTTGAGCGATCGACTGAGCTGTCTGATCTTTGAGCATGATCATTTCAGGCCATCTTGTGAGTGATTCGACACAGAGAAGAATGTAATTATAACCCTCTTTGCTTCGAGGCAGTTTGAGGATGTCCATATGCCACCTGCCAAAAATCTGCTTAATGGGCAATGATGTCAGTGGTGGTTTGTTCAACGGAACGGGATATTTACATTCTTGGCACTGCCTGCACGACGTGATATGTCTATGCAGATCACTGTGCATCCCTCTCCAGTAATATTTACGCCTGATTGACAGATAACATCTGTGAAATCCTGGATGAGAACACTCTTCGTGATAACCATTCAGAACACGTTGTCGCATACTTTTCGGAACCACCAGCTGATTAATATAACTCTTCTGTGGTCCTCTAGATCGAGGCTGATAATAGTGAAAAAGTAGTCCGTCGTGTAAAGCATACTCAGAAATCTCGATTACTAACTTTCGGGCATCCTTATCATTCTCAGGCAATTCGCCTGACTCCAAATAACGAATGAAAGGCTTACAATCCAAACATTTATTCTGTTCTTTTGCTGTCTCTATTAGAAATGCGTCACCATCTGGTTCCTTAGGTGCAATCAAATCATCCTCCACTATGAGATTCAAGTCCACCTGTTGAACCTCATTATCAACCTGAGCCAAAAGATGCTCCTCAGCGTCATCATGACCATCCGAGGATATTGGATATGATCGTCGCGATAATGCGTCTGCATTAGTATTCGTCTTCCCTTTTTTGAATCTAACGTCGAACGTATACTGCTGTAACTGTAATGACCATCTTAGCAACCTGCCAGATGTACTCATTTTTAATGACTGCAAATACTTCAAACTGATATGATCGGTGTAAACTGTAAATGGAGAATTTGCCAAATAACAGTGAAATTGTTTGATTGCACATATCATGGCCAACATTTCTAACTCCGTGACCGAATAAGCTCTCTCACAAGCAGTTAAAGACCTCCCCCAAAAGCAATGGGGTGTTCCCTAGCAGAAGCATCTTCCTGAGCTAACACAAAACCTATTGCTTGGGAACTTGAATCACAGTTAATTATAAATGGCTTAGTCATG
Source organism: Aporrectodea caliginosa (assembly GCA_020284085.1). Taxonomy (NCBI): domain Eukaryota; kingdom Metazoa; phylum Annelida; class Clitellata; order Crassiclitellata; family Lumbricidae; genus Aporrectodea; species Aporrectodea caliginosa. The sequence continues at coordinate 182,582 of JACEVL010000219.1, forward strand.
TCAGGATAAATCAGTACAGGTGCAGTCGTCAACGCCTGCCTCAATCGAACGAAAGCTTCTTCGCAGCTATCATCCCATACGAATTTCATGTCCTTCCGTAGCAATCGATTCAATGGACTTGCAATGATCGAAAAATTAGCTATAAACTTGCGATAATAAGATGCAAGGCCTAAAAATGATCGTATCTCTTTAGGAGTCCTTGGTCTTGGATAATCGCGAATGACCTTGACCTTCGAATCATCCACAGCCACGCCCTGAGGAGATAAAACGTGTCCCAAATAAAGAATTTTATCCAAACCAAACGAACATTTTCGAGGATTTAACTTCAAATTAGCATCATTGAGGCGGTCAAAGACTTCCTGCAAATGAACCAGGTGTTGATCAAAATTTTGACTATACACAAGAATATCATCCAGGTAACACAAGACAGACTTAAAATGTAAGTTCTGAAAAACTCTGGACATGAGTAACTGAAAAAATGATGGCAAATTTTTTAATCCGAATGGTGCAGCTCGAAATTGAAACTGACCCTGATGTGTTATAAAACTCGATTTTTCCCTCGAGTCAGGGTGTAACGATATTTGGTGATAACCACTCCGTAAATCCAACAAACTGAAATACTTAGGCTTTGCCTCTGTCACAGCATCAAAAATATCCGTTAATTGAGGTAATGGAAAACTTATCGGTGCGGTGACAGCATTGAGCTTTCTATAATCAACACAAAAACGAATCTCTCCGTTTTTCTTTTTTACCAACACAACAGGCGAACTCCACATACTATCACTCGGTTCAATCAACCCCGCTGATAACATTTTTTCTGTCTGTGATGCTATTTCGGCCTTGGCAGCAATAGAATGTCGATAAGATTTTTGGTGGATGGGTACGGCGGAACCAGTATGAATCGAATGTTGAGCAAAGCTAGTTCTGCCAAGATCGGTCAATGATGCCGAAAATGTACCTAAATTGGCTTTCAGAAAATCCTTCAATCTAACATTCTCATCCGCAGACAAGTTATCAGAATGATAATTGATTTTAAGGTCGTCCAAAGATCTTGATTGTTCATTGCCAGTCAGTTTATTCGCATTATCATGATCATTAGAGGATGCGTTATCATGTTTTTCTATTGGCACCCTCAGACCGTCCAAGGGCATTGCATGATTGAAATGTGTAGCGTTGGTGCGTGTGGTTGGTGGTTGTTCCTGATTATCACCAGAAAACGATGCCAACACATCTGAAAGAATAGGTTCCACGCACGCTAACGACTTATGCCGCGGCAGCCAAAGTACTTGATTTGTTGGGTTCAAAACCTTGCAAACAGCCGTTCTTTTAGAAGAATCGATGGCGCTCCTTGCACAAATGAATTTACGTTTTGCCTCAATTGGAAATGGTTCAATTATCGATGTGTCAGACGAATACTTAGCCGGTAGTAAAACTGGCACCAAAGTTTCAGACAAAGGTGGTAAAACAGTTGCATGCAGAGTACAGACAGTGTTAGAACGAACATTAGAAGTTGACAAACGAGTGGCAGTCAAATTATCATAAAAGGTGACAACCTTTTCATCAAAATCGATCCGTGCCCCACTCGCCTCCAAAAAATCTAATCCCAATATCAAACTGTACCCCACCTGTGGCAGAATCAATACCTCACAAGGAATGCTCAACCCCGTAATCGTTACAGTAATTTCCGCTCTACCCTGTACCTGCACAGGATGACCGTCAGCCAAAAACACATCTCTATTGTCTTCCTCCCTCAATGGTTTTAAAGGAATTTTTAGTTTTTGCAGAAATGCGGCACTCATGCAAGACACACTCGCCCCAGAATCAAGCAAACATTGTACAGTATGATTCCTAATCGTGACAAAAATTGTGTTTCTATGCATTGCAACTTTATCAGTCTGCACATAAATTCTGTCCGTGTTAACGTTTATTCCGCCCGCCGCCTGTGGACGACGGGAAGCGAATTCCTATGTTTGACTATAGCGCCCCCTTGTTGACCTGCAAACAGACTGTAAATGACCTCGCTTAGAACACCTAAAACAAGTAACCCCCCGGGCGCGACAGAAGTTATTTGAAGTATGAATACCTCCACAATTTCCACATGTTGGCTTGGAAGTTGTGCGCCAGGAGTTCAGTGGCTGCGAACGGTAAGGCGGTCGTGGTCGCCACGACGGTGAATCATGTGGTCGATTATTCTCCGAGTGTCCTGGATAAGACTGCGCCGATGGTGGATAGCCTCGTGAAGTCGATGTCGCGTAGGGCTCGAGACGTGGTTCCAACACTGGCTTAGGTGACTGATCAACGAACGTGACATGATGGGGTGAAGGCGTCCTGCGTCTCGTAGAATTAATCGCTGCGACACTCGTAATCTGTAGTTGCTTTAGCTCCTCGCGAATAGCGGCGAGCTCGGACACAGTGTGACGGATATGGTGATCAGTGTCTGATTGGTCTTCCTGCGACAATTCCGTCAATCGTCCCCATTTCCGTAGCCCCTCTATTGTAGTTAAATCATGCTGCAGAACATGCTGTCTAATGTTCGAACGTAGACCGTTCAATGCCACGAGGAACGTCTGGCCAGCGTCGACATCAAGTTTTTGAGCCGCTTGCTGGACACTTGTTAAGAAATCATCAACAGACTGGTGCGGTAATTGTTTGAGACTCCACAAGTCAGCAGCGCGTTTCCAGGCATCCGTCGCTTTAGGTCCGTAACGCAGGGTCAGAGCGTCCCGCAAGGCAATAAAACTCTGACGTGTTGCCTGCGACTGCGTGTTAAACCACACAGCTGCTCCATTCTTAAGCAGAAGCGGTAATGCTGCTAATTTCTGCGCCCCCGACATGCGTCGAAACGTTGACCATAGTTCGAAATTCTTCAAAAACTCAAGAATGTCTTCCTGCTGATTTCCCGTAAATGGTGAGGGAACCAATGTATTCCCAGCCATTTCAGAGTCAGATGATATTGAATCAGCGTCAGAACCGTCGTCAGAATCGATAACAGCGTTGCTTGATTGCGGCGACAAAACGAATGCCGGAGACGTAGATAGAAAAGCGTCTGCAGGCGGTGTGAGAACCTGTGGCGCAGACGTGGAGGGAAAAGCGTCAGCAAGCGGTGTGGGAACCGGTGGCGAAGACGTAGTGGGCAAAGCGTCTGCAGGCGGAGCGAGGACAGCAAATGGAGAATCAGTGGGAAGATTCAAAGAAGATGGCAGCAACCCAGAGAAGCCGGATCCCGTTGGAGTGGAAATTAGTGTCTTACCGGAACGAAGTAAGTAACGGCCTGTTGTTTGATTGTCCGGCCCACTCATCTATGTGATGTTCTAGGAGTACGGTGCGTGTGACGAGTGTCTGTAGTCAGATGATCCAGAAACGTTGTCTCGAGAGGTACGGAAGCGACCTTTTCTTTTGAGTTCTCCACCACTTGTAGTGTCGTTCTACTACTACCAGTGTACCATGTAAGGTTAGTCAGTAAGTCTACTGTAACACTCTTTATTGTCTAAACACCAATTATACACTATGTAAGCTACACAGAGCTCGTGACTCCACCACACGCACCGACTGGTGATAATTGCCGGAACTGTCCTTAAATACTCCCACGATGACGACGATGGCAGCCTAGCCCGGCCAGCCGCTAAAAAACCCGAGCCGCGGGTTTTCTTGCAACCCAGGTGCGTGTGGAGAACCAACAAATAATCAAGCACGATAACAGTAAAACAATGAAAGTTCAAATCAACTAGTAAGCATCGTTATATGACTGGAACTGGAGAAGAACTGCAGAACTTGGTAACGATAAACTGATTCTTGACATATTATTTCATCTGGATGTACTATGAGGGTAAGGGACCCGATACTAAAATAAGTTATCTGGATATTCCGGATACACTTTCAAATAGATTTCAAAACTCATTCCTGACAATCGTCCTGAAGCATTATTTATCTGATGCGGCCAAAAAGACGAACCGCCACTTGCTGGCCTTCCCCTTTATTGTTTTGGGGCGACTAGATCGAGTTCTACGCTCGGCTGCTCGGCTTATTGGACGGCTTCCTAAGTACTCTCCTGTCTCTGCATACATGCGTGATGTGTTGCATTGGCTGCCTGTGTCTCAGCGGATCTCATATCGCATTGCTGCTCTGGTTTCTCGTTGTGTTCTTGGCTGCGCTCCATCTTACTTGCGTGATCTTTGCCGCCCAGTGTCTGATGTTCCAGCGCGTCGGGTGCTTCGCTCTGCGACGAGGGGTGAGTTCCTTGTTCCACGGACTCGCTTGGTTATTAGGCAGCGCCGTGCTTTCTCGGTTGTTGGCCCTTCCATCTGGAATGACCTACCACTTAAGCTCCGTTTTTTACTTGTAAGCCATCTGACAGGGTTCTACAAGTCCCCAAGTCTATTTTCTTGAGTCGTGGCTGGGCCGGGGAGCGCTCCTGAGTAGTTGAAGTTGAAATCTTGAAATACTATATAAATGCTCTGGATGAATGAATGAAATGAATGAATTCGATAATCGTAGTAATATTGCGTAATGCTTAAACACCTTGAAATCAGTGTTTTGCAAGGTCATATATTCCTCGTTTTCGCCCAATCATTGGTTTCGTCGTAAGCCAATTTTATTGCTGAAGCTGGAGAACAAGATAGCGTGGCTGGCGTCGCATGACTCGCATCGGCTATAAAACTTTAGAAAACGTTATTTTCGGTAGTTGGAAATACAACGTTTATGAGGCCAAATGCAAGAAGAAAAGCGTTTATTTGATTGGTTTTCGAAAACACTATAAATAAGATTAGATCTGATTCGAATGGATTGACAATTAATTGATTGCTATGGTTTCCCGTCTACCTCGGTTAAGACCTTGACCTGGTTTCCTCCTTTTCGATTGATTGACCTAAATTCTTTTATTCGCTTTTATAAATTTCTCGAACTGGAAAAAGTGGAGATCTTCGCAAAGAGCAATAGCCAGCCGAAGACACGATGAACGGATTCTGATATTATCTCTACCTGATGTCACATATGGGTAAGGACTAGATTTGCCACTAAAATATTAATTGGATACGCTTATAGGTCTGCTAAATGCCCTCTACATGCACCCGTTGTCAATAGATTTTATAAACTCTATTCTGACATGGATGATGGATGGATGGACGACGACGGACGATTTTGACGGATTGACGGACGGACGGGATGGGTGGATAGATGGATGGATGGATGGATGGATGGATGGATGGATGATGGATGGATGGATGGATGGACGAACGCATGGAGAGGGATGGATGGATGGATGGATGACGGACGGATGGACGGACGGACGGGACGGACGGACGGGACGGA
>JACEVL010000219.1:187906-215406 GCA_020284085.1 Aporrectodea caliginosa
TTATCACAGAGAACGAACTAGCTATCACAGAAAAATCAATGTTCTAAACAATTTAAAGCATGTTTCAACATTTCAATACCCATGGTGGAATTAAGTATAGAGACAACCTACAACCTTGGCTTTATTACACTCAACAAAACTGTGACAGCAGTGTGGGATGTCTCACTTTACTAAATTCTATTACTTCTATTCTATTTCACTAAATTATATTAAACTGTGGTTAAATGGCTAAATAACTAAACCAGATGGAAAAGACAGAATATGGGGGGGGGATGAGGGAACATAGAATAATGGTAACATCACTGGCATTCACAGCAGAACATCAAGTAGGAAGCAGGATCAATACCCGCTACCCTCCCAAAGGTCCACTCAGCCTGTCATTCGCTAGATGGCGTTTGTAAAATGAGTAGTAGGACGTGATGGGCACCTTGCATGGCTGCCATACAGTTAAATTCAACTCCTGTAATAACTTGTGATGATTGTTTCATACTATGAATTGTAATCATACTGTGTACTTGTCAGTTTGAAATAACAAGGATCATTATTATTATTATTATTAGATTATTATTATTATTATTGAAGACATCGCATGAATATACGAGTATTGTTACAAATTTACATGTAACACTCCCTATGTGGCAACAAAATATAACAAAGTCAAAATGAATTTAATCTTTGTAAAATGAAGCTACCTATTCTTCTATCGTTGGCTAAACATTCACATGATTTTCACGTCTCCATGTATACAGCTTCCAATCATTATTTTAGAACCTCACCAAGGAATGATCATAAAAGATTTTGAAAGGTACTTACAACACCATCAGCAAAGCAAAACTACATGTGATGGATATAAATGATAAAGAAATTGTTAGGAATTCAATAATTCAGTATGCCTACATCAAGACAACATAAGCAAGACAATTTATTAAGAATTCACATACTATAAAGAGAAAATGACAGAACCTTATATGCATTCGGTTCTGCCTTAACCACACTGCAAACTTTTTCATCGCTCATTGGTATTCAAGAAGAATTATCAGTTAACGATAATTGCATTATTTTAAAGACAAAATTAAGTCATAATTTCAGTAAATTGAAGGTAATGGGATTACAGTTTCAACAAATTCAAGATCATTCAGAAAGCACAACTTGTCTGCTAATTTCTATCATTTTCTTGTTCAGCTATATCTTTCTGGAACAATGTTGCACTGTTGTTCAGCTCCAGCCTTTAAAGAAACATGTTCAGATATATCTTAAGTTGCAATTTGAGATCTGTGAAATAGCCATGCTCCATAACCCTTGAGAGGTTCTCACAAGGCGCTATTCAATACGCAGATACACACATAATTATGTACTTTCTATTAATCCATATTGAAAAAAGAAGTAGCAAGTCATTAATGAAATAAGCAAAATTGTCAACATGATTTCATGTAGAGAAAGTTACATCCTGAGACTTCACACAGCAGGCTAAGAAGTTGGCTCATTCACTGTCTTTGTAACACCAAATTATGCAAACTTTGCTTTGTTTTCATTTCGACACATCACCGGTACATCAGTATCACCTTTCAGCTTTCAAATGGACGAAAAACGCACGGAAAAACTAGAACGAGGTGGAACGTGTTCATCAACTGGTTACAAAGTTGAATTGGCAGGCATAAATTATATAATACTCATATTGGAATTAACAGCAACCGATCTATTTCACCAATACAATATTTAAATTATTTACCGGTAACTACGATAATCCATGTGTCGTGAGAAGAAAACAGTATTATCAGTATTACTAACAAAAACTGCTTGCTACACTGTTACATTTAGCATGAAACAAAAAAAACATAGAAAACTAGCAACAGCCTGCCCAACTATGGTAAGCATTCATTGCATTGTCAACTTCTTTGCTGTGTCATTTCAGCATCGTTAAAGTCACACAAACAACTGCTTCATATCATCCAGTGCTTTGATAAGGGTGTTTCCAAATCTTGTAGAGTTCTGTAAAACAGTACCAACAAAAACTACAATGAATATAATGTCTGATATTCATTGCCACAAACTCTCTTGATATGTGCTAAAAACCAGACTAGTTTGCTAAATACATTTTTTAAGTTCCTTCTGCTCTATAGTAGAATTGAATGATAGGCAGAGCAATCATCAATACTGCTGAACTCCTCAGAAAGACTGCTGTGCTTAATCTTAATTGAATTACAATCCTTATCATTATTATTTTATTTTTTTGCTACAAGGTAGCTATGATCCTTCAGCTTCTAAAAACAATGTCCAGAGACAATGAATTATTATTATTGTTGTTGTTATTATCGTTATGTAAACAGATCATTATTACTATTATTAAACAGAATCATTATTACGGTACTATTATTATACAGAATCTAGCTGATCCCAGCATTTTCATTTGTTCCGTGAAAAGACCAGAGAACCTAACGCACGCAGGGCATTAAAATGAACCATTCCAACTTGAAAATGCTCTGCATTGTCTTGATCTTTTTGTGGATTGAACCATGGCAGTCCTTGCCATGGTTCAATCCTAAGCCCTTGGTTGCATTGGCCCTACACCTTGGAATCAGCTTCCTTCCTGAATTTGCTCTACGATTCTTGCAAGTCTTGCTGCATCTTCCTGCGGTCTTAAATCCTGTCTTTTCTCTCAAGGTCTTATCGCGCTCCTGATTGGTGTGCACTTCACGAAGCACTTTATAAATCTTCAAAAACAATACAATTCTGTCTGCCAGAGAATGACATGGATGCATTGCTAAGACAATTCAGGACTGACCGTCAGAGGACAGGACCTCTTGGAAGAAATGTGGAAAGAAATTACATCTTCACCGGCAATGATGTACGAAACACCATAACCATCATCGGCAACCTAGTTTAAAACAACTTACAATTAGCACGTGAAGAAAGAAACGGAAGTTTACGACAAAAGTTATGGTAGGGTTTGGTAAAGTAACATCAGTTTAGGTAAAACAATTAATCAACTTTAGAGTCCTCTTTATAAGGTCTTGAAGACTACAGATATATTGAAAAGAAAAAATGCAACAGCAATGGGACAGCCGACTATTTTAATGCTTACATGCCTGGCTGATGAGTTTTCAAACATCAGAATTAAACCATAGATATACAAGAACGCCAGCACACAATACCATAGCTACCAATCACCATAGCTACCAATCACCATATCCACCTATCACCATAGTTACCTATCATCCTAGCTACCTATCACCATAACCATCAAATGCAGCCACAGTATACATTAAAACTTGAATGGAAACCTAAGTGTTAAAGTCTCTATGTAATTTATTAGTTGTTACTTGAAAATTAATCTGCTATTACCACGACCCATTTAAGAACATTTTGCCCAAATCAATCAATCAGTCAATCAAATTCGTTTATTTGAAATAAAGCTGACAATATCGCAGCTTGTTACAACAGTAAATTGATGTATAAGATAATACAGGCTTTATATAATACATATCATTACAATAGTAAAATTATTAACGTGACGATTCGTCCAAGAGATACCATCATAAGCAGGTTGTAATTATTATTGTACTATATTGCTTGTATACTGCTTTTAACACTTTTACTTTTATATTGCTTCTATAGTGCTTTTATATTGCGTCTATATTGCTTGTATATTGCTTGCATAGTGCTTATATATTGCATCTACATTGCTTTTATATTGCTTCAAGAAAACTAGTCCGAGGTGCTCTAAACTTAAATGTCATTGAGAAAATAAAGGTTATAAGTTACCAAACAATGCTAAGATAACTTGAAGAACCACAAGTGATGGGCTCACACATGCAGTCCACTCAATGGATCCCATCTAGATTGCGTGGTAGTTAAAAATAGGTGCAACTGTCTTGAAATAAAATTATAACTGTCGTCAGCAAGGCAACAAAGTAAAGTCACTCTGTACAACGAGGCTTTTGAGCTCCTGTAAAAAATGCACTGTAACTGATTCAATGCATAGAATAAAGTCTACCACTTACAGGACCAAATCCACCACCAGCAGAGATCATGTCTGGATTACGTGCTAAGTCAAGTTTATCGGTCTGTTGGTGGGGAGTCTGCAAAGCAACAAGAACAAAATAATTATAACTACAACAAAATAAAATCATCAGATAAGAGAATAAACAATATTCTGCACATATGCAACACGTTGTGTGATAGTAATTTGATATCAAAAACAATTAAGTAGAAGCAAAATGTATTTCGATAATCTGTTGCAAAAATATATGATTTGCTTTTAATATTGTAAAAATTAATGTTTGTTACCTCTCTTTACTGTCAATGGATGAATTAAAACATTGACTAGTTTCACTTAAAAGTAAAAATTGGTCTGTATTAAGAAGATGGTGATACAGAGGCCCAGATCAGATTAAACAAAACCTGTAGTTTTTAAAAGTTAAGTGCAATTACACATCTAACAAGTTAAATATAAACAAGTACTGTAGCATATATATCAAGCAAAAACTTAGAATAGTTACATTATTATTTAAAAGCTATCAAGCAAAAACATAGAATAGTTACATTATTATTTAAAAGCTATCAAGCAAAAACATAGAATAGTTACATTATTATTTAAAAGCTAAGACTTTCACATCCCATTGTGTCTGACACACAAGTCATGCCTTTTCAGTGGTTGGGCCAACCACGTGGAATAACCTTCCTTCAGATCTGTTCTTTTAACTAGGGACTCTGCATACACCTTCCACAAGGATCTGAAAACTGTTCTTTATCGTCGGAGTTGGGTTGGAAGCGCCTCTCAGTAGGCATCTTGGAGGGACGCTATACAAGTCCTCTGAATGAATGAGTTGTTCACTTTTGATTTTAAGATCAACAGGAGACAAGGCCTGGGGCACAGTGTCACTGCACAGCACGAAATTCAGCTACTAGCTAACATGGGCAAATAAGCACAACTACAGCTTCACTCAAATGCCATGCCATGATAGAAAAACAGATCAGATAGGCTGACAAAATGCTTGCTTAGTTAAAAGAACAGATGTATGTGGCTCTACTTGGAACAGTCTTCTGCTAGATCTATCATCTCCTTGGATGTTATACACATCACTAATGAACATCTAAACACTGTTCTCTTTTGCCGAGGATGTGTTTGCAGTGTTTCCGAGTAGGTATCCTGGAGGTGCCATACAGAAAGTACTGAATGAATGGTCGTACCTGGCTGGTGGATAGTCGCCAAGGTTCACTGAGAACCTCTTTGAGGAAGGGAGACTCGATGCCGAGGTACTTGGAAACAACGTAGAGGCAGAACAGATGCCGGTCTATTCCACGGCCTGACATCGCATTTCGACAACCCTCTTGGTGAATCTCACCAGCAGCTTGCAACAGATGTATCTTCTCCTGGTTCTGAATACAGTATTCAAACGGTATACATATGATCCAACTGTCGGTATATTATGTCTAGGTTTTAATCCAAACAAATCACAATAAAATTTAACTGAACTGAACATAAACTACTGATCGCCTGTAAAATTTATGTACACTGATCAGCAAAGTGCATGTTTTCTGTGTCTAAAAAAAACTCAAAGGGATGACAGTGCTGAGCAGTTTAAATGTCAACAGAATATTTACATATCTGCATTCTCCTATTGCAAATTTAGTGCAGCAACTTTTATTTACCATCACAAACTTGACTCACGTTTCTAGATCTTTCCAATATCCATTCTTCAGCTATACCATTTAGAGATTCCTAACAGGCACCACATCAATGATCAGTTACATCCTTACATCCATTACATATCGATACCATTCGTAATCGTAATCTCTAAATTTCTAAAGCTAAGTTCATAGCACCAGTTTATTCACGACTGCTGCATCATGCCATATATTACATGTACACCAAAAATTCAGGGGTAGGAAGTATTAAAATCTAGAAGAGCATTAGAAAGACCCAAAGGACCAGCCATATAATATATGAAGTGTCAGCGGCTTAATTTCATTGCCTCACCATATGACGGCAGGGTCAGTCTTGACTCACATGAACAGTGTACGATTGATGTACTTACTCACTTTGTAGCCAAAATTTTCTATTAGGTACAAGAAATCTTATGAAATCATTTTGCCATGGCAGGCATTCAACCCACGATCCCTGAGTTGACAGAGCAGTACACTAACCCCTAGACTATTGTACACCCTAAGTGCTATTGTATACTCTCTAAATACACCCCTAACCAGTAACCACTATACTTTTTGCACACCCCTATGTGCTAAACCAAATTTATCATACAAAGCGATATAATAAAAGAATAATTCTGACATACTGGAATCTTGATGTTGCCCATTGCCTTGACGAATGCACATGACTGTACTGTACAGGAACGAACAGTTTCTGTTCTACCCTCTCGAAACATTCGAGTCATCGAAGCTTCATACGTCAAACAGAACTTACCAGCGTCCTACGAATTAGAACGACATAGAACAATCAAACGTAACAACAGAGGAATTACATAGTACTCTAAATATTTACAATCCAGATCAGCCAAAATGCTACATCAAAGGCATGCACAATTAACCTGATTGAAACATGTCGAGATGCCCCACAGTTACAATACAATACAACTCTACTTTGATATCGCCCTCTTTCCAAACGTCAGAAGTGCACATACAACTATACGACAGAACATCGATGGTGTAGAACAATATTGTGTGTGAAGGACTTGCTCAAGGTCCCTACACAGTGACTGTCTTGGCAAGGCTCGAAACCCTACTCATTACAGGTCGAGCACTCTAACCAATCGGCCGACGTGCCACACAAAGTTCTGTAAACCATATTACATCACACCGTATCAAAGTACCTTAATGACCCTATGGTATGTCAAATTAAATCTACTCTGTACCCTTTCAATTATTAACAGCCACAAGTGCAATAACGACGCTAGTAATTCACCCTAAATATAGCTTTGTTCCGAGATCAAAGTGCCATAATGAAGCTATACAAAGCCAAATAAAGCATCATACTGTATCGGTCCATAGTGTTGCACTGACCCTAACTCAACCTAACCAGCACTATACTATTAGCCTAAAAGCGTCATATACTGACCCTATAGTAAGCCAGTTGAAGCGCCATCTGTATGTAAGCATCGGGACTAATGTTGCAGCGTTTGATGAATCCTTTTCCATACTGATCATGGATCATGAGGTGAAGGTCAACATCACTGAAGAGATCACGAGCAACGGAAAGACTTGTCTCGACCACCTCCTGGCACTAAAGTCAAAGCCACAAAAAATGAGAACACTGACAAACATTAAACAAATCTACAGAAAATACTAAAGAATATGGATGTATAGTGTGGAATTGTTAACGGGCTCCCGGTTAACGTGCTGTTCTGCTTAACATGAAGTGGTGGTATGTCCCCCAAAGCCATTAACTTAACACGTCGTATTGGTTAACGCATCATACAAGAACTGTAGCATAGTCTGAATATTGACTTTCAGCAATATCCTTTTATGCGTGACCTCGTTTACGTCTGTATCTGACAGCATGTCCTCTGCGACCTAATGTCAATGAGTCTACATTATACTTCAATAATTACAGCGACAGTCATAATTCATAAGTTATCTGTGTAGCATTTGCTGAACATAAGTTATTTAGAATTATTATATAATATACTTTTATAAATAATTGAGGTCAGCAAGGCAAGAAAAATAGTTAGCATTTTAATGCGAAACTGGCTTAACTTAAAAACTTTTGAGGATTCTTTTTATTTAATAAATATTCAGATCTTTGAGAAATTCTTGATATGATAAATAAATATTTCAGATACATGCAAAATGTGCTACACAGATTGTAAGGCACTGTGATATAATCGAACTTCTATAAAATGCCACTTCAAAGACTCATCTGAGCAGTTCTTGAAGGTATCTACACATTAGAGGTGCATTTACAAAACACCCAGATTGCTAACTAATTACGGTAACTAATTAACTGACTGACCTCCCTCGATAACTGCCATTGAAGTCGGATTGGTTTTGGTGGCACAAATTCCATCTGACCTTTCGTGTGGCCATCCTCTGTGTATCTAAAAACGTAAGGACAATGAATTACAGACTCAGCTCAGCTCCAACATTACAACTCTACGTTAGAATGTTAAGTATGCATGAAAAATTTAATTATGATTCTCATAAATACACTACTAAAAAGTTATTTATTCTGCAACTTAGAAATTTATATCATGCTTTGACCAATAACTTATTAAATAAGAACATGTTTCTTTACTATCTTTTGTGTTTAGTATTCTGACAGAGATGGTTAAATAATTAAACTCAAATTTGTTTTACAACAATGTTCACAGCAAATTATTCCAATTTGTAAATTACAAGTTAAACTAAACTTAATTTAAATAAAGATCGAACAAACTAAACTGCTTATTATAAAAACAAAAAAAGAGAGCAGCATTAGAAAGAGCAAATAGTTATTGCTACTGAATAATTTAACAAGAATATTATTTATGAGCACAGTTAAAATCGAGAGAGGTTTGAAGCCATTTGAAACAATGCTTGTTATCACACAGAAAAGTTTGGAAAGGTTATAAATCAGCGTTTGAGCCAGAGAAATTTAAGACAAGCCCTGGAGCAACCAATACCCGGTATCCGGACATTTCCACCCAGACATCCCCCCGACCAGTAAGTAGGTAAATCTACCATTGTCTATGATAACTGTCATTAATCCAACTTCTATTGAAGCAAAGACACTCTTTCATCAATCCAGCTTCTATTTAAGCACAGAATTTCTTTCATCAATCTACAGTAACTTTTATTTAGGCATACAATTTATTTAATCAATCCAGCTTCTATTTAAGGAAAAAAATTTCTTTCATCAATCCAACTTCTATTAAAGCACAGAATCATTTTCATCAGTCCAACTTCGGGGGAAATGTCCGGGGGAAATGTCCTAAACCCCCAACACCCACAAAACTTGAAATTCAAAGAAGTTTCCAGTGCACAGAACTTTTAGGGATAGATGAATTTCTGGTGGACAAACGACACAAACATACAAGATAAGAAGTATTGAGTAGTCATACCCAAGTGCCTGGCCACAATAATATTACTATTTTTAAATTTGGTTATTCTTATTATTATTAGAAAATTTTGTAATGCACATATTCACAGAAATGTGAATAGGAAGTGCCGTTAGTCAGTCGCCAGGGGAAGTGCATTCAGATATCCAGATGTCTGAAAGCCAATGAGAAATAGTGAGTTTTGAGACGTTCCTTGAAGGAAGAAAAAGTTCGAGCAATGGATAAACATTGGTAGTCAATTCCATTCCCTGGGGCAGCAACACAGAATGCACGACAGCCATGACAGTTCTAAATCGAGGAGGCTCAGCCAAAAGACTAATTCATTTATTTCAAGTAGAAGTTCAGATTCCACAAATAGGCGCTATAGCACAAGGAAAGATAAGAAAATCAACCTAACACAGAAATGAAAAATTCTGACTTTCCATGCAATACAAAAACATTTAACTGCCAAGGGGTCAGTGGGGTTCAGGATCTATATGAATGCAATTTCTTATCATTATCTTCATTACCCCATATTGATATCGTCGCTAAGGGATGTCTCCCAGAGATGACCCATGATGGGCGCGTCAGCCCTGAAGAGCAACAAGTGACATTCATCAGAGACAGACAACAGTAAAGCAACACAAAGCAACACAACCAGCAACACACAACATGTGAGACCAACCACAGCATAAGGACAACATTTCTCACTAATACGGACATTAAACTGCAGTTCAACGAGTACAAGGACATATTTGCTTCACTTCAACACCACTTCAGCTAGCAAGTACAGTGCTTTTATGAGGTACTTATCAGATGTAATTTTAAGTGTCTACTGTCTAGGTACACAAATAGCATACCACTTGGTCTGAGTTTTGTATCTGAACTGTTCTGTTGACGTTGGATTTAAAACAATACAAATTTATAACTGCAAAATATCTGCGTCTATGAATTTTTATAGTCCCTTCATGAAACTTGAAATTTTTAAAGATTAATGATCATATAGTTGGAGCAGTCCAATAGCAGTCACTCACCCACATTTGGAGACCAACTACTATCTCAATAAATGTGTAAAAGATTGAAACGGTTATCATGGTTTAAATGATGGTTTTAACGATCTCAACAACTCTTATTTCCATTTTTATGTAAAAGCCTTCTGCTGTAGTTGGTTACACATATTAACAGATAGACTGGAACCTGCAAGCTCAAAGTTTGGCAATTAGTTAAGCAAAGTTTTCATATCTGGCGACAATAGCACTATAAAGTTCCGAATTAGCATCACACAGAATCTCTCTACAACAACAGATAATGTAATGCTATGTGAGGAAGTGTAAAACAACGGTGACATCGCTCTGTAAAATGCGCTGTATGCATGAAATACTAAATGCTGCCAACTGCTCAAAGGGTTTCAGTTAAACACCTTAAACCCTTATACCATCTTTGGTTTTTACATTGGAGAGTTTATTGCGTTATTCATGGTGAGTTAAGCAAAATTACAGCCTGATTATTCTTCAAATCACTACGAGTACCTCAGCATATGTTAAAAGTTAATCAAGCTGTAACTAGGAAACACGTTCAGTACAGACACTGAACCTGTGTTTCAAAAAAGCTTTAATGTTAGAAGAAAAACTTCCCATCTGCAATTTACTGCTTAGAATTGCAACATGAATTTGGAAAAAGCAAATACATAAAATGAGCAATCAGCAGAAAAGTTAACAAATAACTTGTGTGAATGGTTGTGTCCAGAGAGCTGCGTATTTAAGAAGTTTCATTACAAGAGACTGCCAATTCATCAAGCCATAACCAAGAACTTTAATAAAATCAAGGCTTTTGAAAAAACACAGAATCCACCACCATCAAAGACAACCAGATAGTGGAAATAGCAAGAATTACTAAATTAACGCTGAGACAAAAACCTTAAAAATTTCAACCAAGTCTACCACAGATCCCCATGTGATAAATAAAAGCAATTTTGGACTCTCAATCTGCACTGTGATAAATAAAACTATTTTACGGCATCATGAAATACAGTCTTTAAGTTTTCAGAAGCAAATTCATCTCAAAGCAGAAACGATGACAATGAAAGCATCTATAAAAACAATAACTCCACACAATAGACACATGCATTTCAGCAGCAAGTCGTCTGCAATAGTCTTTCGATGCCTACCCTAGATCACTCAAATCAGAACAGAGAACATGTTCCCACAAGTGGGCCATAACCGGAGCATCAGCCCTGCAAAACAATCATATTGTAGATTCGGATGATCGCTGGTGAGCTGTGAAAACGAACATGCACTTTTAATATTATATACATATATAATAAATAATCTATAATTTATACACAAATATTTTTATGTCTATTAGGGACCTGCACAACTTCGATATTCGATTAAAAAACGAATAGGATGGCAATATTCGATTCAAAAATTACATCATGACTCGAAAATGATTATCCGATGAGGCACTTTGTTGTAAGTAGGGTTGCCACCCGTCCCGACTTTGTCGGGACAGTCCCGATTTCGAGGCAAATGTCCCGTGTCCCGACTTGACCTAGTCGGGACAGCGAAATGTCCCGACTTTCAGATGTGTGACCAAATAAAAAATGTTTGTGACCAGGTTTTTTTAGCGTGCAGTTCTACACAATGTGCAGTTGGAAATCAATTTGTGCAACTGTAAAAGCAATTTTGTGCGGTGAAAAATTGAGGAAAAGTGTCGAATTACTACCCCGGCCCACGGTCGTGGACTTTTTCCGTGCCCCCCGGTCGTCAACTTTTTCCGTGACTACCCCCCCCCCGGTCAACTTTTTAAAGAGGTTATGCAGTTCTAAAAATTCCTTAACAAAAGTTAAAGTTGCGTCCCGACTTCCTAGTTCGAAAAGGTGGCAACCCTAGTTGTAAGGTAATTGGCGGAAACGGATAATTGCTTAGGAGAAGAACAATATGGGTTCAGGAAGGGAAGAGGGACAAGAGATGCAGTGGCAGCGCTAAGAATAATAGCGGAAAGAAGCATCCAGCATGGACAGGACATATACATCTGTTTCGTCGACTATGAAAAAGCTTTTGACAGAGTGGACTGGAAGAAATTGATGAGAATATTGAGGCGAATAGGAGTGGACTGGAGAGAAAGAAGACTGATAGGCAATCTATACATGGGACAAAGAGTAAAGATAAGAATCGATGGAGAATACTCAGAACCCGGAAAATAGGAAGAGGAGTGAGGCAAGGATGCCCACTATCACCAATTCTATTCAACATCTACATAGAAGAAATTGTTAGAGAAACGTTGGAGGAACTGGAAGAGGGGGTAAAAGTGGGTGGGAAAATGGTGAAAGCATTGAGATTTGCAGACGATCAAGCGATGATGGCAGGCAGTCAGGAACATAGGCGTAGACTCTGCCGGGGCAGCCGGGGCACGTGCCCCCCCAATAATTGAGATGGTGGGGCATTGCCCCACCAATAAATCCAGAGGAGAATTTCTTAAAATATTAAAAACTTCGTCAGAAACAGAGACAAAGAACTTAAATACTATCAGAAATTCCTTAATGAAAACCAAGATTTATTTATATCTTCAATGTTTTCAAGTCTTCAAGGCTTCAATATGAAACAAATTTACATGTAAGCAAAAAGCAACCATTTCAGACTGAAACTGTTCTCGTTCTCGTCTCTACGCTGGATAACATCTTCTCGTCTATTGACAATGGAATTTCCTGCCTCTCACTATGCCTTGACCTCAGTGCAGCCTTCGACACCATAAACCACCAGCTACTGCTTTCAAGACTCACCAAAAGGTTCTGTGTTCCCCTGGGACTGCCTTAAACTGGTTAGTTTCTTACGTAGATGACTGTATCAGCAGGTTGGCATCGGAACCGCAGCACCGCTCGATCTTAGCCCGCTGTTTACACTGCCTGAATGCCACAGGGGTCTGTCCTCGGTCCTTATTATTTAGATTATCTACTTCCCAATCAGTCGTACAGCTAATCACTTTGGAGTCCAATTACAACAGTAATCGGATGATACTCAGCTCCATCTTGCTCTGTCACACACCGATCAGCCTGGTAAACAGAAAAATTTGCATGGCTCTGTTTCAATGGTATGACCATAAACCCAGACAAATCTGAGGCAATTCTGTTCGGTTCGCGCCAACGACTGCGTTCTCTTCGTATTAGTTCGTAATTCAAATTCACTTCCTTCCTTCAAAAAGCGGCTCACAACTCACCATTTCCCCTTCGATTTCAACACTTGGATATTATAACTGCATCGTCTCCTAGCGGTTGACGATCACATTTCGGGAAATAATAATAATAATAATAATAATAATAATAATAATAATAATAATAATAATAATAAAAATAATATTTATTTATTTATTTATTTATTTTCTACAATAAAAATAATAATAATAATACATTAATGTAATACCGGAAGCGCTTATGATGCGACCAGTTTTCGCGTTCTGATTGTCCAGACCCCATGCCCCACCAATATTTTGGACAAGTTTACGCCAGTGGTCAGGAAGGTCTACAACTAATGATGGACCGCTTAAACAGCATATCAATGGACTATGACATGAAAATAAACATAAAGAAAACAAAGGTCATGAAGATGAGTAAGAGAGGGGAAGAAACAATAAACATCACATTAAATGGGGAAGAAATAGAACAGGTGAAGAAGTTCTGCTATCTGGGAAGTGTGGTTACAGAGGATGCAAGGTGCCATGTGGAAGTGAAAAGAAGAATAGCTATGGGAAAAGATGCATTCTACAAAAGAGGGGAGCTCCTCAGAGGCGGTCTAAACAGGAAGCTGAAGAAGAGAATGGTAAAGACACTAGTGTGGAGTGTTGTCCTATACGGCTCTGAGACATGGACAATGAGGCAAGAAGACATAAAACGACTGGAGGCCTTTGAGATGTGGATATGGCGCAGAATGGAGAAAATCAGCTGGGTGGAGCGAAGAACGAATGAGGAAATCTTACAGCTGGTGGAAGAAAGAAGATCACTGATAGGCACTATACGGGAGCGGCAGAAGAAATGGATAGGACACATCTTAAGGAGCGACACCCTACTAAGAGACATCATTGAGGGAAGAATGGAGGGAAAAAAGATGAGAGGTAGGCCAAGAACAATGCTACTGGACTGGATGTTGGCAGAGGAGGGATACAGCGGACTGAAAAGAGAAGCAGAGAACAGAGAAAAATGGCGTCGTTGGACATATGAACCTGCCTGAGGGCAGAGAACGTGAAGAAGAAGAATTGTTTTAATTGTTTACGGTGCATGGATTGGTTGTTGAATTTCTGCATGCAGTGAGGTAGCATCTAATGACAGGAGTGTCCTCATTGACACTTTAACAACGAGAGTGTACTACCGGTAATAGTGACTGGGAAACCAATGCAGCTCGTCGTTAAAGTGTTAACTGGGAAGTTAGTTTCTTATCTCACTTACATACTCATTGGAACAACACAAAGCTATTTCACAACAGAGAGTTTGCAGAGCTCAGTCAACATAAAACAAAACAACAGAAAATTATATGACAATTAAAAGATAAAAGCGAAAAATAAACAAACAGTTAAAATAAACTGTTCACCCAATCAGCTGATAAATAACCATTGATACATTAAAAACAAATAATAAGAGATTTCCAAAAACATCTCCTTACCATGAATGTTCACCATTAAAACCAATCTGAAACACAACAGAAGACAGTTCTTGCAAATATTCTGACTAATAATAAACAAACATAACGCATATTTAGACAATTTATTACAAGAATCCCACAGCTTTTCTTTTCTAAAATTTAATTAAGTCTAATATAATATAATCTACTTGAATAAGTTAATTCTAAAGTGCTGTTAAAATGCATAGGGCATCAAATGATGGTCACTTCAATTGAGACTATGGTACAAAATCTGTAACCTGCTGGAGAATCTCAGTAAAAATCTGATATGTCAGAGAAACCAAAATAATCTTCAGTCAGTTTTTAAAACCCTACAAGCTCAGGTGGTGAGACAACAGCCTCTCACCTTAATGCATAGGGTTCAAATCTCAATGTCTTCTTGAGACCCAAGCAAATCACTGTAAATTCCATTACCCAGTTGTTGCAATCACAGTAGTAATCATAACCTCGAGATTTCTACAGCTCCCAAAAAAGCGAAGTAGCGGGAACCAGTTTATTCACAGGTGCTTTGTCAAAACAAAATCGACAGAAGCGGGGTGGGCAAAATCGGTTCCAGGTAAAGATTATCAGGCAGGCAAAAGATACTTCAAACACCAGCAAAAGAACTCTTAAAACACTCAGAAATTGATGTAACTCTAATCTTTTGAATTCCCAAATGCAGCGCTATATAAATCATAAGTCAAACGCATATTGTGTTGCACCACAACAAAAATCTGTTGCACTTACTCGACCATTGGAGCAGACAACCAGAGTAAATGACTTGTCGAACCATCGGTCGTAGCCTTTACCATGAAGCATTGTTCGACCAATTGCATCCAGCCTAGCAGGATCATTCTGGAATTTAAACACATTTAAATTGAGCATAAATTCATTTAGCACCAGGTCGCAACCACCAATGGAGCAGCTCTGTAGTGTAAAAATTTAAAAGCAATATACCTATTAAAACTGAGCCTTATACAGTGAGTGTGGACTTGTTCTACTTAACGAGAAGTGGTGTTATGTCCACAAAAGCTATTAATGTAACATGCTGCAGCGGTCAAAGGCACCTCAGAGAGATGAATGGTTGGATGAACAAACTGACGGTTGAATGGTTGGATTAACCGACGGTTGGATGGATGGTCAGACGAACGGTTGGATGGACAGATGGTCGGATGAATGGACAGTCAGATGGATGGACAGACTGACTATGGATTTAGTTAGACAGATTATTTCTGCATTAGTCTGTTTTGCACACTCTCCATGTTACAATGCAAGCACTCTACCCAATTGGCTACCGTGTGTGTGTCCCACCGAGTCATACTGAACTGCTGGGCCAGCTGTCTGTGCACTATAACCTCTATTACCCAACAAAACACTTGGTATGTGTCTTCAAAATAAATGGCAAGAGAAGCAAAAGCAGTGATACTGTGTCACGGACTTTGATTCTGTTTACAATGTTGGCCAATATATCAAAGTGTCAAGGACTTTGATATTGTTTACAGCATTGGCTTAAAGATCGATTTATCAAGGAAGCTGAAGTAATTTCTGATGACCCACTAAGACACACTGAATGAACTTTATATCTCAAACATATTTTTAATTCAAAGGAAGCTCACAATTCAAAACAAAGGATAAATACTCAAAGACAATATACCAACCCTTTCAATATCCTGTGGTTCATCATCCAAAGCCAAAACAAAAGCAGCCTGCAACAAATCACAATTCCTTAGATGAACATCAAACTAGAAACACATTAAAACACACCATTACAACATAGCTTATTATAACACCACGAAAACATGCAACAGAAAATATATTTCAGCAAATGACACAGTTGCTAGAAATGAAATTATTAACTATCACAATGATGAATTGTGGATCGCTGAAACCGGAAATGGTATCAGTACCAAGCTTGAGAACTTTCAAACAGAAACTAGAAAGTTGGATGGAACGATACAGGCAATAAAAGCTTATGCAGCTAATTTAGCCTATTAACTGTAACAAACCTTTTCGATAGCATCGAGTGAAGTTTTGTTAACCCCACTTGAAAAGTGGGTTGTTCTTGCTCTGGCCCACAAGATACGGTCACCTGCAGTGAGGGCGGCCAAATGCTCCTCCCCATCCATCGGAGTCTGAGCGTCATCCACAATCTGCTGCAGCATGCTGTAACCATGACAACGAGTAAATACACCATTGTTAAATAAATACAATGGCAGTGCTTCATGGCAACAATTAATCTGAGAAGACATGTTATTGGGACATTGATCATTTCATCACCTTTAGACAATATTGTATTGTTTTGTATTTTATTTAAGCATTTGTAAAGCGCCTCTAGTAGGGTGAACCGTTCAGAAGCGCTAACCTCACTGTACTGCGACCCAATTATAGTACACTGGAAACTCTTTGAAATGCTGTCTTTCGAAGGCATATCAAAAACCATCCTATAACAAGGTCATGCTATAACAAGATATATTCCTATAGCATAACTAATTGTTAGATCCATGTCCCCAACCACACTATAACAGATTTCATGTTATAACGAGTTGCTGGTGTATGGTAGTTGATACAATTGTGTAATGTTACTACGAACAATATTGATTAGTTGATGTTTAATGACGCTGTGCCATAACAAAGATGATTTGCAATGCCCACCTCCTTTATGCAGGCTTGGGACTGGCACTACCAGAGTACGGGCTGTGGTGGAGTTGTGAACAAAGTAATTACATTTATTAGTTTTAAGGTATTTATATCAAGCTAATTTGAGTTCACTTCAAAGGGCATGTAACAGAAAAGTCGACCCTTAAATTATTTATGACACAACTTCACAAGAAGACACAAAATGAAAATGGTCTCACAAAGCTAGTGGTAATAAATTCCACAGATTCAATCATAATTTAAACGTAAGTGAGGCTCTTTAAGATCTTGCTAACAATACCACCAAAAAACTTAAAAGTATTACAGCAAACCCAGGGCTTATCCTAGCCAGTGCAAGATTATCATTCGGAAATAACCATCACCTAATACCTTGCAATTTATAACGGCAGAGCTATAAAAGTGTTGAAGTGTTTGATCCAATTCTTCTAGAATATTTGCAGGATAGCATAGTTGTGCAAATGTTCATAAAGTTACGCATTTGTATAGTTGGAGAAACCAGAAGTAAGGTTATTGTGTCATACTATATAATAAGTCAGACCTACTGGATTTTTTAAGGGCTTCTCGAATGAATTACAATATTTTACTATGGTTTCACTGAAGTGACCACTGTGCATTACGATAACAGCATTAAGTTTAGACATACAGCAGCTTTTCAGTATATATAAACATGAAGAAATCTAAGTCTGCTTACTGTTCAATTTGAGAAGCAGTCAGCAGCTGATGCTTATAGTAGATGTAAACCTTGAAGTAGCGACCCTTGTGATAGACGGCAATGTGTTTGCTGTCCTTCAGATGCATCAGAGTATCTACAGTTCATCCCATATTTACCATACAATTTAGATATAATTTAAGATATAATTTAAGATACAATTTAAGATAAATTTAAGCTACAATTTAAGATACGTTTAAGATATAATTTAAGATAAATTAAAGCTACAATTTGAGATACATCTAAGATACAATTTAAAATGAATTTAAGCTACAATGGCATCATCATTTTTATAACAATTTAGAACGATTATAATTGAACATCTACATGCTTATAATAAAATAATGGTTATAATAAATTTGGAATTTTAATAGTGTTAGGTATGATATTAGATAAGTAAGATATTTTACCAGTTTCAATGCCAGGAATTCGTGTTGTGTTGAACTGGCGTTCATATTGCCAGGAACACAGAGGAACCGTCTTGTTCAGCATTATCTTTCATCACAAAAAGAAACATTCATCACATTGACTTCATCATGTAATTACCATATTTATATGCATGCACATTAACATTCATCAGCCATCCCTCTTTCTAGCAACTAAATGTTGAAAGCCTCAAAATTTAACTTCTAATCAGGAATGGGCAGAACTGGTGCACAAAATACAAAATTTTACTTAAAATGAATACAAAAGTGAAGTTGCTATCAATTAACGTAGTGGATCCGTTCACGCCCCGGGCGTTATCGGAGCCCCAGTACTATATTCACGCCCGTCGCGTTATTGGCTAAAGCCTGTCACGTGAACTTGTTGTCTTCCCGTGGAATTTTGATATGGCAGACATCCTGAGGATCGGTTAGGGCCAGGTTAGGATTCGTGGGGTCGTTTATGGTCAAATTAGGCGCCGTGAGGGTCGTTTAGGGTCAGATTAGGCGTCGTGAGGGTCGGTTAGGGTCAGGGTTAGGGTTAGTGTCGTCTTTAGAAAACACGGTGAACAACCTTCCACCGCAATCGGGAATGTTTATCGGTCGGTTCGTTTCAGGTACACAGAATCATGTGACATGCACTAACCAATTGCGAGGCGGGCGTGATTCTAGTCCCAGGTATCGGCTCACGTCGGGCGTGACTGTATCCACGACCATCAATTAATGCTAATTTATATCGTTATCATTTGATTTTTGTCTAAATAGCCTCCTATGTTCAGTATCCAAGACACCCTAGGATCTGTCCTTTGCTAGCTCATGGCCATGGGCCTAACAAAATGAAGAGAATATTCTTACATTTCACTCTGGTAGTGCCAGTCCCAAGCCTGGGTAAAAGAGAAGGGTGACTCTAATCATCTTTGTTATGACACAGCGTCGTTAAATAAACACCAGCTAACCAAAGGGTGAGATTTGAGAGACTTTTTAACCACCACATCCTTCATATTAGCCAGACACCCATCACCTTTGGTAGGTCTTTCACATACATATTCACTGATTCAGCTCTCATGCTTTTATACATACATACAAACACAAGTCCCTGAAAAGCAAGATAGTATCCGATTTTTAATGACACTTGGTGGCTGACCGGCTTAAGGTCTTCTCGGTCCATTAGGCGCCTGAACTGCAGCATCGCGTAGACGATGTTTGCAGCACGAGCCACTTGGATGGTTGTCGGCTGACGCATAACGGCATCCTTTGGAAAAAGAACAATGAAAAACAATACAAGTACTGCAAAAGGTGAAGAAAGCATGATTGCTCAATTCCAAGTAGGTAAGGGGATAGGGGTATCATTCATCCGCTACAGAATAATATTATTTAATCCAATCTGAGAACTTCTATAGTGGCTGTTTAAGGATGCTCAATCATCAGTCATTGTTTTGCAGTATCAGTGTGTTTATGCCAAAGTCCAGGGTGAGTCTGGTTGAAAACCACGAGGATAGTCAGAGAAAAGAAACGAGTATTGCAAGCCACGAATAGAGATCTAGAGGCCAGCATTTTTTACAAACTTGCCTTTGTTATGAAGCCACATAAAATAATTGCTCATTATCATTAATTAGCTATTATTATTATTAACTATAATCCAACCATTAAGCCCCATTACTTGACAAATAATGCATAATTATTTACCAAATTTCAAAACACTTACAAAGTAGTAGTTATTACTATACAATACAATACAACGGGATCTAATGTTGCTGTCCTGCCAAAACTCGAAGACATGAACATAAGAAAGAGCACTGATGACACTAAGCAATTGTGCATGAAGTTCTGCTCAAGGTCTCTAAAATCTCTACACAGTAACTGCCTCAAGAAAGAATCAAAACCGTATTACAAGCCGAGCACCCTTAGCAATAAACTACCACATTATACTATTGTTATGCCATAATATTATTAGTGCTATTATGACTAACTTTATTATTAAAAGAATAACTAATATTTACATACCACACCGTAGAAGTTACTGTTAACCATGATCGGAGATCGGCCACGTAAATACACATATTCCTCCCACCAATCAGAAACCTACAAATGTAAGATCAACTGAAACAATTGTAATTGTAAACTTCAATAGTAATTGTGTAATTGCAACATAAAATATTACAGCCTGTTTCCGCTTACATTCAAAGGATTTACATAGCACGGCTCCCAATCAAGACATTTATCACATACTATTGTTATGCCATATTATAAGCTTATAATTTTATTATACTTTCAAGTGTCAGCAAAAGATACATAGATCTAGAGACAAATGCAACTTTTAATTGTATCGTAGTTCTGAGAGAATTGGTTAACTTCATTCCGATTTTGTAGTAACCATATCCAGTCAATTTCTGGACAAACTTGAGTATATTATAAATCTAAATTTTTCAACTTAATCTGTTTGAATGTTTTGTTAGTATAACAGATATCTTATTGAAGGCATTCAAGGACTTTGACATTGTTTGCACTATCGGCTGAAAGATTGTTGTATAAAGGACTTTGAGCTTATTTACACCAGTGCTTCCCAAACTTTTCGGTGTCACAGACCGCCAGGAATTTTCCCACTGCAGGAAAAATATATTAAATATTGTTAGGAAAACATAACAAGTTTGAAAGTATAAAACAAGTGTCAAACAAGTTAATGTTTGTTGAACTTAAATCATATTCAGTTTCTTGACTCGGGCTCATGAAACGATACCGGCCCATGGACCATTACTTTTGGAAGCGTTGGTTTACACTGCTGGCTGAAAGATTGATGTATCAAGGACATAAGTATTATGCCTATTTAAAGTATGATAGCAAGTTATAGGTATTATACATACTGATTCAATATATGCCAGCAGCTCAGCATGTAATATGTATTCGTACATGTTTAATGCAAATATTATGGAAGCCATACTATTTCCACATTCTAAAAAAATATTCAGTATGCAATCGGGATTTCTCCACGTTGGAAAAACATTCAGGCATGGATATGAGTATGGTATTCATGACTGTCCAAAAGTAGTAGAATTAACTCACGTAGTTGCTGGCCCACCAGGACTTTAACACCAAATACCACTGTAGTTTCTTTCCAAGTCCATTTTTGAATTCTTCAACTAACATCTCCATTCTCTTGTACTTCTCATCAGTCAACAGCGGACGAACAGAAGTTAGGTACTACAGTAATCAAACCATATACATGCATAAGTATGTATACAAGTACTGGTATGTATGCATGCATTCAGACACTGAACAAGTTATTTCTAATAAGCACTACATATCACTACAGTTTGGACTCATTAAAGCAATGTCATCAGGGCCATGCTTATGACAGAGCGTGTAAACCAGGCCATGCATGAGATAATGAAAAAGTTGACATTTAGTCCTACACTGCAGGTTTTTCATGGCCTATTAACCAATATGGTGTGGTAATACCCTAGGCAGACATAACAACAGTTCACGTTTAACCACAATGACAAACAAACCAGGAGGCAGAACACGAATCCAAACTGTATTATGCACCTGAACAACTTTTATGAGGAGGAGGATACCATAGTCGATGGATTAATCTTATATGCAACTGTTACCAAGCACATCAGAAGCTTCATAATATGTGTACTCTTCAAAAGTGAATACAGATATAACACACAACTGCGATATATTGACACCAAATTTAATACAGCTTTACATCACATTATAATGTAGCCTTGTTACAATACAGTACATGACAAGGCATTAAGAGATAAAGTTATATTTGTGCTAATCAACTGCAATTCATTACCATTAACTTTAAACTTTCCTTCACACATATCTAAACAAACACATGATCAGTATCTACAGCCTAGATAATGGCTAAGCTTACAGCCAAGAATCAAAGCACTGAGGTGAAAATGAAGAAAACAGAAATCACGTACCCTTGACATTGTAACATCCAAACGTGGAACAGGTAATTTCGGCAGAGAGCCTTGGTAGCTGTACAGCAGAGGTGTGCGTCCAACAAATACCCTAACAACCCCCTGTCAAGAACAAAAATCAACAACAAAATGTAAAGCAGATTTAATATACTCTCCATATTATTATTATGTATTCATTAAGCACCAGTTTCTAATAACCAAACACTGATCGATGGTGCTGAGCAATTGTGATTGAAGGAATTGCTCAAGGTCCTTGCACAGTAACCATCTCATGGAAGGCTCATGCCTGTACCCCCTGTGTTACAAGATGAGTACTCTAACTAATCGGCTGCCATGTTCCACAGCAGTCATTTGACAACAAACACATTCGTGTATTACAGTCAAACCTAAGTTCACCAGGATAAATTCAAGACTTCCGGCTTTGCAAAACACTTCTCTTTCTCTTATTCTCATTTTACGAACAATTGAGCAATTATCTTTTCCCAGATACTTACGCTTTTGAGGTGAATTTATAAATTAGTAGGAGATCCATTCTCATTAATAATATCACACAATTCCAACATAATATTCTATTGTGCTAGTGCCTGCTTTTAACAAACATTACTATTCAGAATGTATATTACCTTAGCCATCATCATTAATATTCAGATTATATGTTACCTTAGCCATCATTATAAATATTCAGACTATGTGTTACCTTAGCCATCGTTATTAAAACTTACCTTAGCCACCATTATCATTATTCAGGTTACATGTATATGTTATCTTAGCCATCATTTAAGCAAAAATGAAGTTGATATTTACAAGCCAGAGTTTTGTTGCGAGTGACATCTTGTTTCGAGGTTCATACATCCATCCGTTGTACGTGAGGAGTGCTTGTAACGTGTAACGTATAATGAAGATTACAGTAAACCAGAGCAGAGTTGAGAAGAGTACAACACCAAAATAAAAGTCCCACAGAGATTCAGCACTGAAGAAGCTGGAAATACACAACACAACCTCTTTAGCGATACTATGGTGATGCAATAATTTATGTGTTGCCTTTCAATGTGCTGTCCTTACCAACGGTATTAATGTATGATACTTCATACATTAATAACATGACTGCAGTTGATAATGCCCTCCTCCCAACGTTCAGAAGTGCATACACGATCATAGATGTAATACCGAACATCGATATCACAGAGCAATTATGAGAGGACTTGCTCAGGATTCTTAAACAGTGACCGCCTGAGGCTTCAATCTAAACTCTTTGTGTTACAGGCCTAGCACTCTAAAAAATAAGGTACCATGCCCAAAGTGCTTTGTGCATGGCAGTCTGAAAGAATTAAAGTTATGCTATCCATATGAGGTTTGCATGGCCAAGTCCTTAATATATGGTCTACTCACACTTACACTTTTAAAAATGCAAATTCACATATCCTGCCTTTCTATTTATTGAGGTCAACAATTCCTTTTGACTTAAATAATTAAATAAACAAAGTATAGAAACCAACTTATTCACCTGGGCTATATTGTTTACTTATCACTCTCACCACCACTGGACAATGCCCTTACAAAATAATACGTGAGTGTTAACAGCCGATGACATTTTTGTTCAGCTTATTTGTTAGAACCACAAACTAACCTCGGAATTTTCTGCAACGTCTCAATCCAGCCGAAGGAAGGATCAACACCAGCCAGATAGAAACCAATCACCACAGCCAGCGTTACAACCCAACTGGCTGGAGACGCCGGATATACACCGTTTTTGAAACCATTCTGTCAACAGACATGTAGAACCTGTATTATCTATGAGATTAATGCAGATCTCACTGACATAAGATTTTCAAGCTTTGCCTGAATCAGGTTAGACTACATTTGCATTTAAATTTGATTAGTCTGACATTAGAATTCTCAGCCATTGCATTCGAATTCTAGTTGCAAATCCAGTTGTATAGACTTGCATTGCATCCAAAGGTCAGCATAGACTGAAGATATTAAAGTTAACTGAAGTCTTGTATACAGTTAGCTCAATCTTGAATGTTCTTTGCTTTTCTATGGAAGCCAGTCTATTCCAAATATATCATATACATACAAAACTTGCCTTTATTCTTGGGGACTTTCACACTGGGAGCACCTCTGATTGGTTAGAAGAATAGAAGTGCTTTATAAATCTTTAAATACAATACAATACAATACAATACAATACAGTTTTCCATATGTGACATATATTATGTACGTATTTGAAATTTTATTGATAGCTCAGGCCAGGGCATTTCGGACTCCTATAAGAATTTATCAAGTTGGCTTTAGAAATGCCAGTGAGAAGCGAGTTGCAGTAGTCAACATAGCTGGAGACCAGGGTATTAGCCATATCTATCGGGTCAGAAAAAGAAATGTGGCGTCAAGTCCTCCTGATGCTGGGTTAGTGGGAAAACCAGCAGCTAGAGTTAATGTGTTTACTGAATGAAAGGTCTGCTTCATATACAATGATTAATTACATTGTGGGCCAAACAGCTGGGCATATAAAAGAACTGCCTAAATCAATAGGTGTCAAACCTTTTGTAAAGCCAGTGGCAATATTTTCCAGCAAGTGGCGGGCCAGGGTGCCCAAGGTGCTTCAACAAAATAGGGGTAAGGGTCTGGGAGGGACTCGATCAGCCTGTCTCCAGAAAGTTTTTGCAAAATCAAATTTTAAATGGTACATTTTTAGCACATAAACAGTCAAATTAGGCTTATGAAATCGTAATTGTTATCTTCATTATCAGTCACAAACATCACAGAAGTGTTTAGGCAAGATTTAACGGGCCAGGAAAACATCGTTAGTGGTCAGAAATTCTGGCCCGCGGGCCAGTTCTTTGACATCTCTGGCCTAGATGGACAGAATTTAAAAA
This sequence comes from Aporrectodea caliginosa, assembly GCA_020284085.1. NCBI lineage: Eukaryota > Metazoa > Annelida > Clitellata > Crassiclitellata > Lumbricidae > Aporrectodea > Aporrectodea caliginosa. The sequence continues at coordinate 213,181 of JACEVL010000219.1, forward strand.
ATGAAGTTTGGAGAACTGAGAAACTAGATATACATACATACATACACATATATACATACACAGTATATACATACATACCCAAGTAGATACATTAATACATATATACACATATAAACATGAACTCAGTGTTTGATTAGCCTAAACAGAACCAGGTAAAACTGACAATACAAGTAGTTGTGGAGAAACTACTCACCTTCATTCGTCCGATACGTTTCTTCCACGATCTAAGACCGCTGTAAAAGACAGCTTTCAGGGCTTCGTGGTTGACGCTGACATCGACGCCATCTGGTGACACCGCAAATGAGAAAGCGACAGCACTGTGAGCTTCAGCCATCTTTCAGATGCTGCAGACGAAACAGATAAATAACTCAATAAATGGTGTCTTAGTTCACACAGTTTTGCAATCCTTAATAATAAAAATGGAGTTGTTTGTCAGAAGGATTCTACCAGAAATGCAATCCAATTCTACAAAAATATTTTGTTAAATATTTATAAAAGATCCTCAAGTGGAGATACTCCTGAAGCATTCCGCAAGTTACTACAATTGAAAAATTATACAATAACTGCTCTGAGTATGTTTTTATAATTATATTCGTTTATTAATTCAAACTGACAGGTATGCACAATAAGATTACATGATATAGTAGTAACAGATGATAACAACTTTAACAGGAGTCAAATTTAACTGTATGGCAGCCTGCAAGGCGCCCATCTGTCCTACTGCTCATTTTACAGTAGCCCCTACAGAGTTGAAGGCTGAGTAAACTGTGCAACAAATGCAGTGTACAAAGCAACTGTGAATAATACATATATTTTTATCGTTATGAGACAGTAGGGAAACTGGTTCTTCCTTTTTAAATCAATGCATGGATATCAAAACTTGGAAAACCCTTCTCAGATTTGAAGATTTCTGTTTTATCAATGCTTGAAACGATTTGAAGATTCAAAGGATCCAAAGACATTTAGACCACTAAACCAATCACTTAAATTCACAGTGAATGCTATACTAACAGTTTTTAATCGATCATTTATACTGCGCCACTAATATCAGCAACTAAAAAGTATTCCAATCATAGCTGGCAATGACCCAAGACACTTGTTACGCAAGCGTTGATAGGCCGTGGGTTGAGGGCGGGGCAGTGACAAACCCTTTGCGGATTTCCAACAGGAACATCACAACACGCCCACCTCACATTAATTTATGGCTGTAAAACCTTCACATTTAGCTAATTATTTGGTTTATAATTATTTGGTTTATAATTATTTGGTTTATAATTGAAGTTTCGATGATATTTCGCTATGAGAATGATCAATGTATCTACGCACCGATAAACACCACCACAGCCAACCAAAACAAAACTAACGGTGTCTAAGAAAACTATTACTAACTCAACGGATTACTAGCAAATCCCGCAAAGAACCGCAGTATGTTCAAGTGAAATAAATAAACGACAATTTCGAAGTTTTAATACGTTAGTATATCTCGACACACAAACACTTTGGCCTGAAAATTGGTCTAAATCTAATTCTAAACCGACCTTATATACAAGGTAGCAAATTCATGACCACGATAACATTGAGTGCGATTTTAAAGCTCCTTCGAATCCAGAAGACTTGAGTAGCATCAGAAATAGTCAGTATTGTTCAGGCGAGTTCCAGCCAAAGCCCAAAAGTAACTCTAGTTCGATCATATGGATCTCGATCGTTGCCACATCAAAAAGTAGGCCTATACATAATGACCTCTTAGCAAATTACTATTTTTCCTAACTTTCGGAATAAATTAGACTAATTTACCTTACTTTATCCTACTTACTAATAAGGGTTCCAACAAATTAATGCTATCATATAAAATTATTATTTTTAAGCAAATTTAATCCCCGCCCTCAAATTCAATTCTCCTCTGGCTTTGATTTCAGAAGATAGACTTCAGTCAATTCCATCGATCTTCTAGAGGAGGATTAAGAACCATCCCGAAAACCCAGAAGATTGACGTTTTCAGAAGAGCATCTTCTGAAACGGTTAGCACCAAAGAAGGTATTTCATGTTATGTTTACATAATTATACAGCACACTTCGCAGAAGCCTCATTTGAATAATTCACATAAGCCAGCAACTAAAAATCAATTTAATGTAAATTAAAAACACGTAGCCTACGTCAGAGAGACAAAAAGTTGCTTGCCAAACAGATGTTAGAGCTTATTCGTCAGCGATTTGCAAATATTTAGTG
>JACEVL010000219.1:220406-222906 GCA_020284085.1 Aporrectodea caliginosa
TTCCTTTTGTTCCCAATTAGTTAAAAAATTATTGTTCAAACTTGAGGGGTTCGGAGAGTGGTCATGGATTTCTCTTGGGGTTCGGCTCCCTTGAAAAGGTTAAGAACCACTGTCCTAAACCAATGCAGTTTAGTGTCACTATACAGATGACGAGGTGGCCGAGTGGTTAAGGCGATGGACTGCTAATCCATTGGGGTCTCCCCGCGTGGGTTCGAATCCCATCCTCGTCGGTTTCATGTTTTAACCGATGTGCGGATAACTGATTGGATAAGTTATTTGCATATATAAGCGATAGTAGGCTATGTAGCAGTTTACCCGGATCAATATTATGTCTTCCACTAGCGAGCGAGCTATAGGCCTACCGAGGCCCAATATTATGCCGATCAATTCGTTGAAATTGAGCTGGGTCACGAGGCCGTATACGCAGGGCCGGATTAAGACTTTCGGGGACCCTAAGCCAAGGGCCGGGTTAAGACATCCGGGGGCCCTAACCGGAAAGCCATGCAAATTGTTTTCCCAGATTTGGAGAAAAACCATGTTTATTACTTTGAAAAATTTCTGATGACCTTTTTTTGCTTAAAATTCCATCTTTTTTTCAGAAGAAAATTGTCAAATAGGACCTTTGTACCATCTGATTTATTATTTCCTGACAGTTGGGGCCCCTCAAAACGTTGTGGGGCCCTAAGCCACGTCAAATAGGACCTTTGTACCATCTGATTTTATATTTCCTGACAGTTGGGGGCCCTCAAAACGTTGTGGGGCCCTAAGCCATGGCTTATTTCGCTTATAGGTTAATCCGGCTCTGCGTATACGGTCACTATACAAACACGATTACATTTATAATGCATTTATGAAATTTAAGTAAGTAAGTAAATAAGTAAGTAAGTGTTATTTATTATCCGCGCTTTGGTGCATTAGATAAAGTATAATTAAACGTCATGGTATTCGAGATTTACAGTAGAGGAAAATCTTTCGCCAAACTGAGAAAAAGCGCTGAATGCTCGGCAGCTGTCATCGTAATCGTAAACTCAAAAATGCTAAAGCGCCAATTGAAAACCAAACGGAGGGCATCAGCTTATTCGCGAGCGCTTCATCAGGTCAGAATGTAGTCAAAAGAAGGTCTGAGTCCTGTTTCCACGTGGTTCAGATCAAGAGAGGAGGCAGAGCAGCTGATAAAGCGGGTGTCGCTTAAGTCGAGAAGAATGGGAAGGCGATGATCAGATGGGTCAGGGTAGGAATTCTTGAAAAGGTGAGACTTTCCTTTGAGTGGAAAGCTCAATTGGGGTGATAGATAGAGGAACCTGAGGCGGATGATGGCGGGCGGATGGCAATAATGATGGAGGAATCGAAATTATGCGGAATTCGGGACACAGCGAGCATTCAGTGGCAGACATTTTCCATGTCTGTCCACAAAATCCTTTAATTGGTGATCTCATGGCTTCTTAATGTTTTCATCTCGCTGATAATAACGCTTGCAACCTGTTGCCACGAACAGAATGCGTTAGAACGAGCATTAAGTACAGTAGAAAGAGAGACCACCACTGGAAGGCATCGAGCTTCGTCTCCCGGTCTTCAGGTCCTTGGTAAGAGTCCAGGTATCAGCTCCATAGGCCTACAGGAGGACGGGCACTACAATATATTATAATTATACAGGGTGGCTCAAAGAAAGTGGGACCGCCTCGTGAAATCTTGTGCAATATATATATATATGAAATTATCTTTTGGGCAGTTTTAACTGTAAAATTATCCTTACTCACTAACTCAACGTGTGATTACTGAGTTTCCAAATGAAGCCTGGAGTTAAACAAGTCTTAATCGACTTTGTAAAAAATTGATGCTGATGCATGGGGGGCCCGATAGCGCATTGGATAACACGCTGGCATGGAGAGCGAGAGGTACCGAGTTCGAGCCCCGTATGGCGGATATGCTTTGTAGGCTGCTATTAGCGCCGTTGTATTGCAGGCTGTCTGTTCTGTTAGTAGTTAAGATTTAAATTGCATACCATGTAAATGTACAGCGCAGTGCGTTTGTCAGGCGCTTCAATAAAGAAAAGATTATTATTATTATTATTATGGTACGACAGCGCGTAAATCAGGAAGCGGCTGCCCGGTCGTTTCGTATCAAGCAAAGCCATTGAAGCTATAATATTATATAGTGAGAGTCACTGAGTGAAAAGATTTATACACAAAAGGGAAATAAGCTGATTTGAACAACTTTTGCACAAACGTAGGCTACAGTCAAAGCAGCAAACTTTAAGAATGAATTTTAAAAGCATGATTGACTAATGAAATGTGGTATGCACTGCTTGTTTTCAGTTCTATAATCAATACGTCAAAAATTAAACGCCCTCATAGAGCCGTTAAGCAATTAAACTGAATTTATGATCTGAAAGAGCGCATTCACTTTAGTACAGAAGTGGTTCAAAGTGAACATTTAAAAAAATGGACTTTTGAACTTACTAGAGGGCTAACTTAGAGTCACTTGCTTTAAATATTTCTGG
>JACEVL010000219.1:227906-300406 GCA_020284085.1 Aporrectodea caliginosa
AAAAATGTGGTTGATGGAATTGCTGCTTGTTCATACCTCACATCAGTCCATGATGATGGATTGATTCTGTATATATATATATACGCTGATTGAAGTCGCTAATCAAGTTCACTTGGCTACTAGTCGCTAATCAAGTTCACTTGGCTACTAGTCGCTAATCAAGTTCACTTGGCTACTAGTCAGATATTAAGCCACTAATTATATTGATTTATTCATACTAATTAAGCAACAGAGAAGATTTTAAGCCATTTCTCAAACTATTTAAGCAACCTATCGCATGAAACCTCTACGGCATAATTAGTAGGGCCTAATTAGCCTACACCAATCAGATTAATTTAGCCACCAAGCAGATTAATTAATAGGGTGGAGTGAAAAAATATTTTTTGAAGCAAACGTTTCCTAATAGTGAGGAAAAGTTGCCAGTATGTTAGAGTAAGTAGTGTGCAAAATATTTTTGATTTTGCTTTGTATTTTCTGCCCTCTGCCGGCGGGAATCTTTTAATATGTGAAATTCTGTATAAACACGTCAATGTAGTGCATTTTTTCTTGAGCTGTGGGGGAATCTTCAGATCTATCGGTCATATCAGGTCAGGCAGTTGCGGAAATCGCATCTGGTGTGATAGGCTGCAGGACTGTGGAAGCGTAATGCCCAATGAGTGCAGCGACGTCATCACCAGGAACGAAATTAGGAGAAAACAAAAAATGCGCCAAAGCTCTGTTAAAGCAGGGTGGGCCAGTATGACTGTGTTGATGTCCTTCACATTTCTTTTAACGGTCGAAAGGACAGAACCTTAGTACATGAGAAGGTGAACGGAAAATTGCATCGTAGAGTTCATTAATTCATTTAAGAAATTTATATAGCGCCTCTCAGATGCCTAATCGGAGGCACACCTCGCCCAACCACGGCTAAAGAACAAGGACTTAAGCAATTAGTAGAAAGCAGGTGGATTATTCAGGTTCAGTAAGCAGAGGGGCAGATTGATCGATTGAATGATTGATTGGTTGATTGATTGGTTGGTTGATTGATTGATTGATTGATTGAGGGGCCAACAATCTTGAAAGCTCGATGTTGTCTGACCGAAGAGTGTGCCCGAGTGACAAGGGGCTCCCCCTTAGCTCTAAAACCAATGAAATGTAAATAATGGGGGGCAGAGGGTACCTGTCTCTCCAAAGCTCCAACATAGGCCTATCAGTCCCCCTCCAGTTCTGTCCTTTCGACCGTTGAAAGAAATGCGAAGGACATCAACGCAGTCATACTGGCGCACCCTGCGTTAGTAGATCTTTGGCACTTTCTTTCGTTCTCTCCTAATTTTGTTCCTGGTGATGACGTCGCTGGACTCATTGGGCATTACGCTTCCACAGTCCTGCAGCCTATCACACCAGATGCGATTTCCGCAACTGCCTGATCTGATATAGATCTGAAGATTCGCCCACAGTTCAAGAAAAAATGCACTACATTGACGTGTTTCCACAGAATTTCACATATTAAAATATTCCCGCCGGTAGAGGGCAGAAGACACAAAGCAAAATCAAAAATATTTTGCACACTACTTACTCTAACATACTGGCAACTTTTCCTCACTATTAGGAAACGTTTGCTTCAAAAAATATTTTTTCACTCCACCCTATTAATTAAGACACCAATCAAATTAATTAAGCCACCAATCAGATTAATTTAACTTTCAAAAAGGATAGTTTATCATTTATTATATGCGGTTGTGGCCTTCTTTGCCAATTTTAGCTCTTCTTCAGAATATGAAGAACGTGATTCACATGACTATTTCGTCTTCATCTGTTCTAGACAGGTATACAAATAGGCCTACAATTAAAGACATGCATGTATACTCTTCACTTTTATTCCAATATATACCTATAATTTATTCTGATTGGTAAATAAATCTATAGATAGCCTTTCCCTAAAGCAATATTACAGTGTATGGTTCTTAACGTAATGCAATAGTTTAAGGTTCTAAGGTCAGTTTTATGTTTATGGTTCAAGGCTGGGCAATGCAGAAGTTTAAGGTTCTTTGCAGCATATTAAGGCAAAGGTTAAGTTGGATTGGAAATGTAGTTCGAGAGAAACTCGCTGAAGATCAGTTGTACGTAAAGTGACGGTGATGGAAGGATGAAGACCCACAGGAAGATCGAGAACTTTGTTGCTTGACTACACTCTAAAATTGCAAGATGTCTTTCTGTTCTTTTCTCATCCATGTAACATGAGATACGCATCCGTTTTACCATGGCCTTCTCTGCCCGTATGTCAAAGAAACAGGAGCGGGCCAGGTTCGATACGAGCTCCGTGAACGTAACGGAGGAGTCAAGTGTGACATCGAAGTCACGTACACTAGAAGAGTTTTTGAATGCAGGGAATTTCTCAGTCAATAATAGAAAATCAAGCTTAGTAAGCTGTTGCCTAGTCCCAAACCAGATCAATTGAGTTTTCGCAGTGTTTAGGCAGAGACGGTTTGTCGACATCCAATAGTGTAGAGCGGACTTGAGAGAGTTGATCTTATGATTGGCCACGTACAAAATTAATGCCTGGGCATCATCTGCATAAAGGTGGCCATTTGCTATATGTTTGGTAAATAAATGGGGTAAAGAGAATGTAGAAGATGGGGACGAGCACCGAACCTTGGAAGCACCGAATTTGACCTTTGAATTTGACTTTAGTTGGAGTGACTAACGGGTCATAAATACAATAAAAAATTTAAACTGTGTATCAATAACAGATGAGAATCATATGTAACTCACCTAAACCAATACATAGCGTATCTCGTGGTAGCATCGCGCTTTTTCTATACGTGTATTTTATTTACTATTTTAGGAGTAATTTCGATAAATCGCCTCAAACACAGAAGAACACGGCTGCTGCATGCAAGGTAGTTTGTGCATTGCTTATATAATTATATGGCTTCAATAAATCTCCAATGCTTCATTTTCGACACTCATCGGCACCATGCTCCAAATTCTAAGTAGGTTCTGTTCTGAACGGCCGAAAAGATTAGAATTTCCCCACATTTCAAGATGAATTAAAATCTACTTCAGTTAATTGTATAAAGCATGCATGACCTAACATTTACGTGTTTAGAAATACCATGTGGTCTTGATCATTGCAACTGCCGATGAGGCGCGCGAAGCTTCGTTCCTACTCAAGACTCTCCTGTACCATCGTAGATCGCTAGTACATCTGCACTTGGTCGTAAATGATCTCACACATGTCATTACGAGGACTCTAATGGAGACTTGGGAAATAGATCAATGTACGAAGAAATTCTTTCCAAAGAAGTAACTTATCTTATTTCCTAGGCTGGACAATAGCAGCGTCTGATCACGCCGCAAGCTACCGTTTAGTGAGCGTGTAGTCATATATAATAATGGCATTATTTAAGGTAGGCTGTTTTAAAAATCTTCGACGAAGTTCGCAAATAGCATAGAAAGTGACTTAAGTAGACCTAACGGTGTTACGGTGTTACATATTTATAATTTGAATTTCAGTTGGTTTTTATATCGCATTTGAAATGCAATAGCTTATACCTGTTTTATTTTTAAATTCCTTAGTGCTTTTCTAGTTATTTGTTGCTTTAATTATCGATTTATTAATCACGTGTAGACTATTATGCTTCATTAAGTATTTCAAAGCAGCTTGAAACTCTTGCAGTTGATGACTTCAAATATTTTTCAACATTTCTTTATGTCATTTGATTCCAGTTTATTTTGATCTATACAAAGTCAACTCAACGGTAAGCAAACATAGAGTAACCGATGTCTTTCAGTTAAACAGAAACGTGAAAACCTAAACGAGACATTGAAAGAAGCCTGAAAGTAGTTTTCTAGTAACCGTGCTAAACAGACTGCCAAACAGATTGACATGAACATTAAAATACATTGCATTTCAAATGAACATATTGTTGACACGATGCGATTATGCACAAAAATAATTCCAACGTACTTAATAACAATTGCTCTATGTATAAAAAACATTTCCAATTTATACTGCATGTGGAAATTTGTCAAAAAGTAGGTTAAGTTTATTGAACTAAAAAATATGGTTATTTCAACCCGGATGTTGGATATTGCTACCACGTGTGCTTGCATATACAAAATAACCCACGTACTTATCATAAACCTTATAAAAATTATATATTCTGCCGAAAGCGTTCCATCAGAATAAAACTACATGTATATGGCAAGACATCGTCGAATGTCTTTGTCTATTTATAAAAGAAATTAAATTGATATATATAGTTTGATGTTTCTGTTGACAGAGCGACCCAGCTTTCTACTGGGAAGCACTTAAATTCCGCCTGTCGGATTTGATACCACAAGATGTCATAAAAGAGGTAAATCAATTACCTATTAAAACCATTTTATTTAGTGATATAATATGTGTGTGCCTGTGCCTGCGCATTAGTCCTATAAGAGATCCCACGGTGCACAATACCTCACCACCATCTCACTATGCATTAGATGATTAATTCATCTCACAGTTATAGTAGTCTCATGTCGTATTGAGCCTTGACACATGCAAAACCACAGCTGAATTAATTTCGTGACAAAACTAGCTCACTGAATGATTTAGGTACATGTATTAGTCAATTAATATTAATCAATGCATCACTTCACACAGCTGACTTTATTTCATACATGTAGCATTTGCTCACTGTGTTACATGTATATAAGACCATGCAATTAATAAATATGCAATTAATTAAATACATAATTTCCCACAAGAGCAGGTGTAACTTCATAATAACGGTATAGTTCACTAGATGACATCATAAAGAAAAGAAGAATAGCAGTCCGCTAAGCTAGTCCTCAGGCAACCATGGGTATGAAGTGTTAGCAACTTAATTTTCTTAGCCTCGGCATATGAGGGCGAGTGGCCAATCCTCTCCCTCGCCGCCTTATCTCCCCACAGACATGGTACGGTCAGTACAATCATTATAGCAGAGTTGCCTAAGAGGTGCAGGTGGGAGCCTTAAATCACTTATCAAAATTCTGCCATGGCATGGATTCGAACCCCCGATCTCTCGATCACCACGATAACCACTGCACTAAAGGTTACATATTAATCCATTGACAGTTATTAAACTTGTAAGAGGTTCCCCAGCTTTAACAAAGCTTAAGACTCATATCTAGTTAAAAGGTATAATTCTCGACAAAACAACAAATCAAACGATACATTACCCAACCGTAGAACGACGGTGGAAGAAAGGTTCGCTCTCAAGACGAGTAACGACCAACAAACAAGAAGTCTGCAACTCAGCAACGGGCTGACGAACATCACAAACTCAAGCAACCTTAAGTAGACTCGAAAATGGCACAAGCCACGAACTAGCTTGACTACCATGCACCCAGAGAGATCTCTGACAAGACAACTAGCACGAAGGCTGGATTATCAGAGACTCTCTAACCGCCCCTTTTCCTACCTCCTTATATAGGCAAGTTCTCTCACTAGAGGACTCTTCCTCGGCTAAGGAAATTACCCAAGCAAAACCATGGCCCATCCCAGGAGCGGTTAGGACTCAGTCATGAGACCGTAACAAACTGTACCAATTGATTAACTATGCGCCTAGAAATTGATATTGAAATCAATTCAGGTTGACATCTATACATAGCCAAAGCATCTTTCGTATTTCTGGTGATCAATAAAATTTCTGAAACTGAACAATGGCTTTGTTTGCAGGTGGTTTACCTTGGCAACGATGTTCGACTGATGGATGATATCAGCGTCTTGTGGAAACAGATGGAAGAGATTGACAGAGGCAACAAATCCCTCGGTGTGATCATTGACAGCGACTGCAACGATAGTCAAGTAAGAATGGCTAGCTTAAGTATCGACAACATGTTGCTATTTACACACGATGTGGACAAGGTGGGGCATACAGCTAGGTAAGGGTCAATGGTGTAAAATCTAGATTTGTTGTCTTATTTCTGTTATAGCTGTGCTACACCGACAAGATTGTCTGGTTTGACCTTGATAAATTCCACCGGTCATCTCTGGATTTGTCTTTGCGGACAGCTAAAACCAAGGCGAGTAACTACTTCTGTTAATGCAGAGGCATACGTTTAACAATCTCAATCTTTAAACTAGAAACAATAAAGTTTTTCGTGGGCCAAGGAGGTTGATTGGCTTGAACGCGCGAAAATAGCGCGAAATGTTGATCTACCGGTTTGATCCTCCTGATGTGGTGTCAGTCAGTCCTTAACAATGGGTGGGATATATTCCTAGTCCCACAGAGACCGATGTTGATTCAATCCCCGATATGTTGATGGAGTCATCATGGAGGCACTAAGTGGATAACTGAGCAACCCAACTCCGCATCTTCCCGTACTCTGGTAGCGCAATTCCCAAGCCTGGATAAAAGAGTAGGATCAGGGTGAGAATTGTCGGGGTTGGGGGGTTGGGGGTTCAACCCCCCTCCGTTTTTCTTAGGATCCCATAGTAAAGTCTACATTTCACACCCAAACTGCACATAAATCAACGTCTAACCCTCCCCCCCTTCGTTATTTTTTGACAATTCCCATACTGAGTAGGGTGACAATAATAATTATCATTGCTATGACACAGCGTCGTTTAACTTAACCCACTAACCAACTGAGCAATCCCTAAAGCACAGTTGTGTATCCATCGATGTCTTGATGTCAAAGAGTGCCGCTGTAAACATACGAGAAAACAAGGGAAAATGTGAGCCTATAATAATAATTAACCCCACAATGACGTCGTCGTTGAAATGTCGTTTTAATTAATGCATCCAAGAAGCATTGCTGTCTGTCTATTCTTTCCTTCAGCAATCAATGAAGTATTCATATCTATAGTTAGCTTCTTATAGAATAATACTACAGGAATTCGCACTTTCCCTTGATTTTATTTTTCTCATCCATTCTCTCTAGCTGTCTATCTGCGTTTCGCTGTGTGGTTATGTCTGTCTATCTCTGACTGTCTGTCTGTCTATCACTGTCTGTCTGTCTGTCTGTCTGTCTGTCTGTCTGTCTGTCTGTCTGTCTGTCTGTCTGTCTGTCTGTCTGTCTGTCTGTCTGTCTGTCTGTCTTTCTTTCTTTCTCAGTGGAGGCATACTAAGTTGAACGTAGCATATCCACGATGTTCTCCAACCTTACTGACTTGGGCTCTCCATTCAGTGTTCAACCGAAAGGGGCGTAGTTCCAAAACACTAAAAAAATTCATGTTCACATTGAGCCACTTTGACCAGAATAGCATAAAATGTTCATGCTATTCTGGTCAGCGTGGCCCAATGTGACTTAACTCCCAAAGGATGGAATTCAATTCGACATGAATAGATTATAATCCGATTTTCAGTCTACCATCAAAATTGCAAACAGAAGCGCCATCTGTCAAAACTTAATGCGAATTATTTATTCTTTCTGCAGTCTGAACTTGACGAACTGATATTGCTGGAGCACAACTACAGTGTCTTCTCCATCCCGTGCAACTGGGCGCTTTCCTTAAACGTCACATCGTATCGCGTGGACTGTGCTAAAGGCTGGCGATCAGTTAAAGTAAGAAGTGAAGATCATTTGGTAACGCAGGCAGAGTCTAATAAGGAAGAGAGCAGTTACATTTCGTTTGGCTTCTGATCAGATACCTAGTTACGAATTTAAACAGATAAACGAACGAATGAATGAATGAATGAATGAATGAATGAATGAGTGAATGAGTGAATGAATGAATGAGTGAATGAATGAATGAATGAATGAATGAATGAATGAATGAATGAATGAATGAATGAATGAATGAATGAATGAAATGAATGAATGAATGAATGAATGAATGAATGAATGAATGAATGAATGAATGAATGAATGAATGAATGAATGAATGAATGAATGAAATGAATAGAGAAGACATACGGAAACACTCAAAGTTCATCGGTAGGGCATTGACGATGGATGGATGGATGGATGGATGGATGGATGGATGGATGGATGGATGGATGGATGGATGGATGGATGGATGGATGGATGGATGGATGGATGGATGGATGGATGGATGGATGGATGGATGGATGGATGGATGGATGGATGGATGGATGGATGGATGGATGGATGGATGGATGGATGGATGGATGGATGGATGGATGGATGGATGGATGGATGGATGGATGGATGGATGGATGGATGGATGGATGGATGGATGGATGGATGGATGGATGGATGACTTGGGTGCATGGGTGGGTGGCTTGGGTGGGTGGGGGAGGTGGGCTTATTGTATCAACAGAATCATGATATGATAGCCTGTGGAGTTCGGTTTTCCGTCGTGAATGGAAAGTGGCCGAGTAGCAAGCGGAGGAGCGTTGAAATTATGAGGCGAGGTAGGAGGATGAGGAAACTGGCGTAGGTCTTTTCGGCTACACATGATAAGTTATCGGCCTTTCTTTTTCCAACACAGGCTTTGGTGCAAAGCGGTTTCGAGACATCATTCATCAGCGACCCTATGTTGGAAAGAGTCAGAGAGTACGTAGCAACGGTTCTTCGTTCAGAACCACCTACTATGTTTCTTCCCGTCGAATGTTTAATTCCCCTTTCAACCAGCTCTCCAAAAGACGATCTCAGAGGAAATCTTACGGTGGAAAGTATTTGCGCTGAGTTTGAAAACTCTGCGCATCTGAAGCGTCGGACTCACTTGTATTACATGGGAGACGGTGGTATGATTGGTGACCAGGTGTCTCCAGATCCCTACGAAGTCAGTCTGCTCACCCAGCTGACTCTCGATCGCTTCGGTGTCCTCGAGAGGTTCCTAAGGCTTTGGGAGGGTCCTGCAACCGTCGTTTTCCACTTGACTGACTCTGAAGCGATGGAGCTTCATCGAAAGATTCAGGAATCGAATGTTCTACGAAACAGAAAATCAGTCACTTATCACGTCGTCTACAAACGACAGGTAATGATCTTCTATTCCATTCATGAACTAAAATAAGTATAGTAGTAAATTCTAATATTATTTATTATATAGTGCTTCGCTCAGCAATCACGGTCATTATGTGACTTGACTAAGTCACGCAATAGTCCTGCAACACGCCACAGGAAAGCTTACGTTAAGCTAGGCACGAGGCCTTTAAGGAAATCACAACTCTCTCCTCTTCAAGAACTCTTACCCCGACTCAACTGATCATCTACCTTCCAACTCTCGACCTAAGCGACACTCACTTTAACAGCTACTCTGCCCCCTCTGATCCTCTGGAAACCGGACTCGGACATCCTTCAGACTACCCTCTCGGACAACCCTTCTGACTAGAAGCAGCGCTCGTAAATAAGCTGGTGCCCTGCGCTTGGCTTTCGAGTGGCGCTTTAGAAGTTTGGAGATTACGATTACGTGCCTATACAGTATACAATGAGCCAAAAAGAGTCCCACAAAAAGTCGTAGGAGAATCCGACAGGAAGTCACACGATAAGCCTACAACACACACAATAGGCTTGCAAAAGCCATACAGGTACACACCAAACCTGTACCATAGAATCAAAGAGAAAACTATATAGACCTATAATTAATAAAATTCCAATCAGTTACTGCTATCTAGTGTTTAACGTGCTGGAAAGTCGAGAGGTCTTGATTTTAAATCCACTTCCAGTTAGGAATTTCTTGAATTCTGTTCCCATGTTCCCATGTTAGCTACTAGCAAATCTGAATTTGTGGCATACTGCAAAATATAAATAAGCAATTAAAATCTATATAATGCTAATTTATCTTGACAGATCTGCATAGTATAATTACAACATTTAAATAATTATAATGTTGTGTCAGAAGTACGGTAATCAAATATATAGGCCTATGTATTATGCTAATGTTGCAATGGTCTTAGCAGAATCTGATGTATACACTTGTACAGTGATATCAACTACTTGCAAAATGTGGTTTCCAACTACAGCCACTGACGTCGTTCTTTGTAAATTCCAAGTAATTCTATATAAATATAAACAATAATTAAATATAATTATATACGTCATGCAAATGTTGATCTTATCAGATTTACAATCCGATCAACTACTTGCGAAACGTGGCATTGAACAACAGTCACAGTCCATATTTGTTGTTCGTTGACGTCGATCTCATTCCGAATCCAGGACTCTACAGGAGCCTTAAACAACTGATAAAGGAGCACATGAACGAACACAATAAGGACACAGTAAGTCTAGCCTCGGATAATTCTTCTCTCAGGTACAGACGTCACGTAAACCTCTCGATATATCTATTACGTTGATCTTCATTATAATTCAGCGTCGCAAAACGGTAACTACCTACCTACTGACGAATGACTTAAGTCTTAAGAGTTAACGTGCATTATCACCATTCTTCCCGTTCATGCAACCTCTATGCTTATGCAGTTATGCTAATTTATGCAAATTTATTCTAATTTACGACAACAATGGTTCAAAGCGTAACTTCAGACTATACCGCCAACAATTTGTGTGCTTAAATTGTTGTGGTGGAGATTGTACTTGATTGTTTACAGAAGGTTACACACCTCAATCTGTCTCTTTCTAGGTGCTTGTTGTTCCAGCGTTTCAGATGTTCACTGATCTTGGTGATGCGACGCCAAGGAACAAATCGCAGCTACTGAAATTCATGCCCAACAAAACAATCGTCGGATACGGGTAAGTTAAGGTTGTTGATGTCCTATGGCTTGTATACCGCCTTGCAATCATTCGCGACCTAAACGAAACGCCTTTGCAGCTACTCTACCTCCTCTCTCTAGTCTCTGACAAGCGGACTTGGATAACCAGTTGATATTCCTGGACAGATTGCCCATGCCCAGTAGACTCCATGAAACTACACTGACTCGACGCAGCGCTCGTGAATAAAGTGGTGCCCTGCGCTTATCTTTAGGGCGGCGCTTTTGAAATGTGGAGTTTGCGATTACGATTATAGTTTCTTATGTCTTTAAGCCCGCAAAGAACAAATACCAAAATCAAAGACACGTAACCAGTGGAAAACAACAGATACTGAGGCAAACAGAGACAGAGAAAGACACATGCAAAGGCAGAGATAGACATAATTATCCTAAAGCAGGCAATGGCATCTACCAAGTTCTATTGCTTAGTGACACATACATGTACACAAAAACAACTTGCCCACTGTAGTCACACGGAGTCCACTCAGCCAGTTCGGGCCTTCGATCGTTGGATTAGGCAAGTCGCCAAACAGGCTAGCTATGTAGACCACGGGACTGTATCGATATGGATTAAAACAATTAGAATACTTCAGTGTTCTGCTACGCGTCTGATCAAAACATCCTTCCGTTATAACTGGGGTGATGCGATTAGAGCTGAGAGGTCGTAATCTTAACACGTTCTTATAAACTTGGCAACTGCTGTTTGTTTTGTTGAAAGGATGGAGCGACGATGGAAAGAGGGTCACAAACCAACCAATTACAGTCATTGGATCACGGCTCAGAAACCATATCAGGCAGGAGCAACTTGTCTTCAGCCGTTTAATCTCTGGATCCGGGGTTGTAACTTTTAATATGTATATACAATGTTATACATTGTATATGTGTGCATTTATATGAACATATATATATGTGTAAATGTATTATATTATGCTTTTATAAAGCCCCCCTGTGCAGTGACCAAACATCAATCGATGGCGCTGAGCAATTGTGGGTGAGTGACTTGCTCAAGATCCTTACACTGCAACTAACCATCTTTAAGGACGAGCGCCAATCAGCTACCGTGTCTATCAAAATATAATTATATATAATACATATACATATATATGTATAGACTATATATACACATAATGAATCAGAGTTGTATGGTCTGGAGAATCAGTCTTGGTCTCGAGACGTCTCGAGGCCGGTTTTTGATGTCTCAGTTTCGTTCTCGGTCTTGGGAACCTATCGTTTTGGTCTCGGTCTTGGTCTCGCGGACATTTCTTGCCTTTTTGGAAACTCTCTTGAAGCGAAAGTCTTCTTCTCTTGAGGAAACGGTCTCCACCAACCTCGCGGAAACTGTCTCTTGTTTTTGCGCTATAAAATTGTCCTGTGCCGATCTGATAACTTGTAAATCGGAAATGCTAAACACACCGGAAGTCTAGAAAGACGGTCTTTCTGGTTAACTTGAGACATCAAATGCATGTGCGGTCTTACCGAAGCAAGGGTCATCGGTTGACCCTTGCTTTTCGCTAAATAATCGAAGAATAGGCACGTAACAGATATTGAGCATTTGCAAATTTTGCATGTCCTTCTGTCTGGAATGGTCTCCCGTTGGAGATACTCCTGTTACCTAGGGACCGATCAGATCCGTCTACAGGCTCTACAAACTCTTTCAGATTTATTTGGATCACCGTGGTTGGACTGGGAGCCGTCTGAGTAGGCTTCTTGAAGGGTGCTATATATATATATATATATATATATATATATATATATATATATATATAGCACCCCCTTCAAGAAGAAGATATATATATATATATTCTTGAAATGAATTAATGAAAAGTGCATATATACCTGACATTATTTTTCTTCGGGTTGTCTTACCTTAACAAGTTTTATGTTTTAACCGATCTGACAGGTCGCTCTTTCTTCTGCCGTATAATCTTTCCTTGTGGTACCTTTAAACCTGGCTTTACCTGGCCTTGTATCTGCTCAATATCATAGAATAGTGATTTCCTGCAGGCGATATTTGCTGATCATTACGAGCCTTATGTCGTCGTGAGAAGGAATTTCGAAGCGAGATACAATGAGCTTCTGATCGAGAGAATGGCAGACAAAACCGCTTACTCAGAACTTCTCCATGAACAAGGGTAAATTGCCAACATCAGGATCCTAAATTTCAGCAGACGCTTGACTTAATTTTTGTCGAAAATCTCTAACGCATAAGATAATATGAACCTGTTAGAGATAAATAAATGTTGTGGTCCTCTTTAGCAGTGTGACGTAAATGGGCATACTTTTAACCTATATCAATCCGGAAGGGTAATACTGACCTGCCGAAATATTCACACATATCCGACTACATGCGGCGTGAGCTACACAGGCTTCCAGTTGCTGATCGTGTTAATTTCAAGATCGCTACGCTGGTTTGGAAGGCTACGACTGGCACTGCTCCGGACTACATTGCTGAACTGTTGGCACTCAAACTGGTCGGCGGGCTCTCCGGTCTGCCTCCGAAATGACTTGATGATACCTTCGTTTCGAACCACTACCTGTGCTCGTCGGGACTTCTCGATTGCGGCGCCACGGATCTGGAACGCTCTTCCGCCGTCTGTGCGTGCTGCACGCGGCTATATGGTTTTCTCCAAACTCTTAAAGACGCATTTTTTCAGCTGTTTGATGGCCACAGCGCTTCTGAGAGTTATGGCGCTTTATAAATGTTTTATTACATTACATTACAATACTTAAAGAAATTATTAATAGTCCATACCGTATATATGCATTTCTTTCAAGTAAAGTCTGTTCGTTATAATAAAAGGCACTAGTTAATTAAATATAAATTAGATATTAATAATAATGCCGAGGAACCCGAGGGCGACGGAGTGGTTTGCGGTGGGAGGGCGACGAGGCAGAGACCGGTAGAGACGAGGGTGATGTAGCATCTGCAGAGGACGTTGATGACGGTGGATGAGCCCGTCGGCGAACGGTGGACCCGGCAGCGTGTGAAGAATTATTGATGACTACCCTCAGCGCTGATCTAGCGTTGCTCCACGATTATGAACTGGACTCGGTGTGTTCTGGTCCGCTTTCCTGTCCTTACATCCAATCTCCATTGCTATGCAAGACTGTCAAGACAACTCCAATCCTTCGCTCTCGTGGCCACCGTCGGTAACCTAAAAACTTCAACTGCCACCAACGGTCACAATTCGCAACCCTATATCCTCATCCCCTATTCCTTCATGAGTGCTTCCACTTTCCATTATTAAGAAATCCCAAGATCTTGGCACACAAATCTGGCCAAGAGGGTCATAAAAAATCCCAAGTAGGCCCCTAACTGAAAATGGAAAAGTTGTGATGAAATATTAAATGTGTTTTCATAATCACAATTATTCACAAAAATTCCGAGCTCAAAACTGGCACAGATAAACAGGAGTATAATATTGAATTATCAAATTACAATGTTTACAAGTTATAATGAAATAAACGTCTTTCAGACAGAATCACTGAGCGAGTCTTTTCTAATCTGATTCACTGTCACTGTTGGAAAGTAAGCTAACAACATTGATTGTTTCTGACTGCTGCTCCTTTTTTCTGTCGTCAATATGTCGTGGATGGCATCTTCCCTCGATGACATCATCAACTGTAGTCTGTAGACCTTAGTAAAGAAATCCCCAGATTGCTTTTCAAATTCCACAAATCCTAAGTCGATTCCCCAAATCCTAGGATCTTGGGAAAATGCCAATGAGCTGCATGTAGGTCGTGCTGGGCGACCTTGTTCGCCATTTCAGGTCACCGGTGTTGTGGGGAAACGGAGGGTGATACCACCCCGCACCAGGCAGTTGTTGGGAAATAGGCACTCTGCCGACCAGGGTTCAGAGGTTACGGGATCAATGCAGACATATTTATCTATGGATTAACATTATACATAAGTAACTTTAAAATACTAACTTCTATATAATAGCCTAAGACCGCTCAGAAAGGCTCAACTCTACCACAATAAATCTGTTGTTATTTCTCATTTAAATGCGCCCAATTATGAAGTTTCACCCCAAGACATATTGAAAGCCTAATACGCGCAAGTATTAAATTTTGAAAAATGTACAATCAGTCGTAGAAGTCAATCACATTTCAGAGCAAATATACTTTGAATAGCATTACAATGAAAATTCTGGACTTGACCATAGTCTGCTTTTCTGTACATTGACCTCGATGATAATATGACCAAATTTTAAGTACTTGTGTACAATGCAACATGTACATAATTTTGTCTATAGGAACCTAAAGAGTTTGTTTCTCCGACAAATATTTAAGGTGCTCCTAAAAGATTACGGGATCTTTAGCATCACATTACATTAGTCGTATACACTTCCACGTATTGGGTGGGTGTTTGTCATTCCTTTCAGGTTCAAGTTTTTCGTTATACCTGACGACTTTATCGTCCACGTTCCTCATCCACTCAGCCCAGGAATGGTGTTGTCCAATGAAGATCCAAAGTTTGTGCGGTAAGATATTCTCCCATTTCAACCCATGATTAGGGCCTACGGATACACATTGTGACTATTAGTAGTTAGTACACGGCATTCATAAAGAGTTAACGATGCCTTGCATTACATCATAATTACCAAGCCCTGAATTGCATTGATCATAATCGTGGTCGCAATTTCGAAATTTCTAAGGCTCTACATAAACCTAAGCACGGAGCACTTAAGTTCAAGAGCGCGTTGTCATGTCACAAGATTGGCCGAAGATGCGAAGTTAAGGTCCAAGTCCATTTGGTCTGAAAGACTATTAATTTCTTCCATAAGAGAAACAAAACCCATTTCAGCTGCTAAAGCGGGTTCATTTCTCGTCTTTCCTAATACTTGGGAACATGGATGATAATACCTGTCTCTGCCAGACAGTGTTACATAGTGGAGGTCATAAGATCTAAGAGGCGCTCGGAGACTGATGTCATATGGAAATGTACATGTCTTACTGTAGACCGTATCTAATCTAATCTAATCTAATCTGAACATTTGTAAAGCGCTTCTCACAGCAGGCTATTCAGAAGCGCTCTCAGCGTGACAGACCCGAGAAAAGAGAAAGGTGGTATGGCATTTACCCTCCGCATTGTTCAACGAATTGATCAGGTGAGCTCCTTCACCACCTTTTCCCGTTTGAATGAGTGCCACGTCAGTTAATTGGTCCCCGTGTACGGACCACGCTATAGCGACCGTATGGCCCCCTCGACCCTGCTCATTTTTCAATGAATTGATCGGGTGAGATCCTTCTCTACTGCTCCCTGTTTGAATAGATTCCACGTCTTTTAAGGTCTTCGTGTACCGATTGTGCTGTATTGACCGTATGCTCAGCTTTAAATGGATTGACCCTACTTCCGCTGCCTTACAACTCTTTGAATGGGTGCCATGAGTTTTAAGACCCCGTTCTAGCCCGAGATTTTATGTGTTGTACTTTCCTATTGGGCTTTGGACGTTTAAGAAATTGACGGTTTAGCACTAGGCCCATGCGGTTCTCTGAAACAGAAGCTTGTTTCTTTTCTTTTGCAGTTGTGCGATTCAATTTCTCAACGCATATTACAAGGAAATCGAGGACAGATTGAATCGGACAAGAACCGTACTTTAACAAGAATGCCTCTTTACAGTTAGATAAATATAATCAGCGGAGAAAACGTTCAGGAGATAGCAGAAGAATTCTGGAGACAGTTATATAATGGTTCACTATAATTATAGGTTTTAAAATGGACAGCTAAGTTTGGTCTAAATGAGAAAGCAAAGTTAATTGGACTAATTTCACTAGTTTAAATGAACGTTGTGGATTTCCGATGATTTTGTTTGTCTTCGGAAGTTGGAGGCAGATTAACACAGCTGAGAAACAAAGTGACAGATGGAGTTTCTATGGCGAATTTCTTCTAGAATCAATAGCAGATGTTAGAATGTTCGCAGACACGTATTATACAATGTTCCCTCTAAGGTGCGCGACCTTTCAGCTCATTAGAAAATTCCACGCAGCAGCTTCAAATTTCCGCGCACAAGTTTTGGTAGGAAATACAAATGAGCTAAAGTTTTATTTAACTGGCCATTGAATTATTAACCTACTTAAGTTTCTGTTTAATAAAAAAGACATTATTACAAACGTGTATTTAGCCAGTACCTTAGTCTGTAGCTACAATTTACAATCACAAATGTTTCTGAAAATGTGTTGCTCAGTTTTATTGTTCACGCGGAAATTACGTTGCTCAAACAACCTCCAGTTCCACGCACACAGGAAAAATATTAGAGGGAACTTTGGTTATATATATATAATTATATATATATATATATATATATATATATATATATATATATGTTCGCAGACACGTATTATATATACATATATATGTAGGCCTATATATATATATATATATATTTTTTATACGACGTGTTTCTGAGCATTTTAGCGACCTACAGTAGGCCTATATAGGCCTGAAATTAACATCTACAATTATATTATATTATTATATATAAGGGCCTATATGCATGATATAGTTCAGATAGCTGTAGATATTATATATATATCCGCTTGACAGTGTAGACCTACTCATTTTGCATAACATAACACAGGTTTTAGCGCCTCAGACGTCCGTGTCTGTTAGAGCCATTGAATATTTACAACTGTATTCGCTAGAGGCGCATTTGAAACAGAACATTTCGAAATTCCTTCCAGTCCCAGCTGGGATTTCATTTGAAATGTTGCATGATAATCGGACGAATCACCTCAAAGATTGTAACCGTGTTTCTGTCTATGCAGTCACAAGATACTAAATGTAGTATGTAAAGTAATATAGGCTCTATGCGTTTTTATGTAGCGACCATATTTATGTTCAACAGATTAATCGGGTGAGATACTTCGCCACCGCTGTTCGTTTGAATGGGTGCCACGCCATGTAAGATCCCCGTGCAGTGTTTACTCTATAGACGTCTTTTGGGGGGGGAAGTTCCCCAGGATCGAGTTTCCCCCCCCCAGAAAAATGAAAGACATGAAATTTTCTACAGAAAGTGTGAAATTTATGGATAATTCCCCCCCCCGCAGGATTTATTGTCTACTCCCCAGCGGTTAGGTGGATCAAGGAGGGGTGAAATTTTGGTTGGAAAACTCTCGTTACAATTAGACACTGATCCCCGTGTACTGTACAGTTGGTGCTAACCCGAGATACTGAGGTATTATTGGACGTTCGTATTCTGGGATGATGAAATCTATGTGTTGGCTGAAATTCTAACTAACTCTACAGTTTAAATCGCAGTTTAAGTTTGTGGTTATGAGAAAGATCTACTGAAATCCTGAGCACACGATGCAAAGGCTTTGTATCGTTTTGTAACAAAGCGGAAGTACTGGTAGAATTCTAATTGGGTCAAACCACTTATCACAAAGAGTAGACTTCCCTATTCGTTACAGGCATTTCGCCAAGACCCGATGGCATCACGTGGTTTTTCTGAATGCACTGAGGCTCTTGGCACGGGACTTGTATGCGAGAAAAAGACAGAGCGCTGACCTATTGTTGGGCTTTGCAGCCAGCTAGCCTACTTTCAGTGACAACAACGCCTCTATTCAGTTAGGAAAACAGAGCCATGTATAGTTTGTGTAAGAGGTCATTAGGCTACTTTTCTCATATGGCGGATTGCCAGATTCATGCCTGGTCAAATGAGGAGGGCGACTCTGATAATTTTTGTTAAGGGAAAGCGTATAGTTAACACAGGGACTACCTACCTACCAAATGCTCCAAATCACAGAACCCAGCATGAGGTTGCTTCCCACTAGTGCTTTTTTTCAGCCGGAGCGGTCCGGAACGGCGTTCCGGAACCTTTTTTCTCCTATTAAAAATTATTTGTTTTAATTTATATTTTTAATCAAAAATTATTTAAAATTATTTAGATGCTTTAATTTAATTTCATTGCTTTCAGTGTTTATTGATATTGATATATAGGAAATAGAAATACCAGCAGAAAATATGCCCCTATAATTGTTTTGAATTTTTTGAGTTCCGGAACCTTTTTTGCTAGAAAAAAAGCACTGCTGAAGTTCCCACTAAATTTACTGCCTCGCAGCTACTGCAATTCAAAAGAAAGCTATGTGTCTATGCGACCCTGGACTCCAATAATAAACCTCCACTTGGCACCTCTGGACAATCCTTCTGATACGACGCAAAGCTGGTGCCCTATAGGCCTACGCTTAGTTTTCAAGTAGCGCTTTGGCGATTTCGAGATTGCGATTAAGATTAAAAGTGGTAGCTATGGAGATTATTAATAGGTTCATTTTGTATGCACTTAATAATTATTAGACTTATAGCTTTGTACTGCAATAGAATTAATTAGACGTTTCGCTAATCGCAACTTCTGATTAGATGTTTCAGTTTACATGTATACCGATAATTATTGTTATCTTTGTTGCATCAGTAGTCTTTGGTGATAAAGGCTCTAGTTAACGCTTTGCAATGGATAGCATGCTGTATGACGAGGTGGCCGAGTGGTTAAGGCGATGGACTGCTAATCCATTGGGGTCTCCCCGCGTGGGTTCGAATCCCATCCTCGTCGGATACAATTTTAGCAAACAGACAAATAGATGACTGGCGAATTCTCAGGTAGGTCTACACTCTGCAGCAAAGAATCATTCAGCGTTTAACAGCTTTATTTAAATCACAGAGGCGGAAAACAAATTAATTACTTTACAAAATGTCAGTTAAGGTCGAAACCAAGGAGACAAAGTCAGCCTTCCTTTTTCAACAGTGAATAGCGCAGTGAGCTCTTCAGTTCTTTACATAACTCTAAAACGGTTCCCACCCAAAGCTTTATTTTTTAAATTGGCGGCGCATACACAATTCAAAGAAAGGTTCGGAAAGTTAAAATAGGGTAAAATAAGATAAGGTCGACGGCAACGGCCCTGACACCGATCAAATGTAGCTAAACAATGGATTTAACTGAGCAGTAGGCCTAAATGTTCAGCGACATGTTATGGCTAGCAGTATTGTTTGAATTTTGCAAATCACCTCCCAACATTGGCGTGGCTACAATTTAAAAAGTAGTAGGCCAATATAGGAAGTTAGAAGTTCTGGGGAATCTAATATACACGTTTAAATGGATTAAAGGTATTTTCTAGCTTTTAGCAGACAAATGTGGATCGGCAAAAATATGTTGTTGCCGTACCACCTTAAAAAGCCGCAGGCCTACCCAGTGGCGGTTCTAGAGTTTTTGGACTGGGGGGGCTAAAAAGTAATTAGCCCCTTCTCATTAATGTACGTGTTCATACTGCTGAGCGTGCTGACTCCGTTTACCCGTTTCAGCAACCTACTGAACTGAAAATTAATATTGTCTGGCCGACGTTCTGATAAACAGAATAATCTCTAAAGTAGGCCTACAATTATGTCAGTATGAAAAATAAAGCCCGTAAAAACAAAGTTTTTTACTATATCCATCTAGTATCCTATAACGTGTACTCTGAAAATAGTCCGCATTCATTTTACGTCATAGCGTGCGTTTAATCAGGCAGCGCGCCCGTTTTTGTTGCGGCCAATGACAACGCTGCGTATCGGAAAAGGTGTTTCCCCGATTCGAAAAGTTGAGTCCCCGATTCTATAAGCTTGCCTTTTGGGGGAGCTGAAATTTTTATAGAATGAAGTGTCTGCGAGGGCGAGTCTATCTGCCAAGTTTCAGGACGATTGAATGATTGTAAGTGATCGAATTAGTCGTCGCAAGATTTGACTTTTTAGCCTGTGGCTCAAGCAAGCAAGCAAGCAAGATTTCCGCAAGTTGGATGGATCCTCAGTTTAACGGCAGCTTATGACATCATAGGCCGTTGCCGCCGACAAAGATTAGTTTTGGCATATTACAGCTCTTACTCAACGACCTCTTATATATAACTAGACAGAGCTTCCTGTGTTGAGCTTCCCGGTGACGTCGAAGCAGCCGATGATAGGCGATAATAGAGGAGAAACAGAGAGTACATGGTATCACTTCTAAATATAGATATCGATGCGCAATAATTCGTCAATGGGATACCAACATGGCCGCCTGCCAAAACAGTAACGAGGCTTCAGCAAAAATCACGTGAACCCACCGGCCTGGTTAAACTAGATGGATAAAAAGAAAAGCTGATGGAAAAAACTTCATCTGTGTAGTACATTTTTGTATCGACTTGATCGGTTTTATTGTTCATGCAACATCTTCTACCTCTTTGCAAAGTTTTAGCAAGATTATACCCAGATATTTTAAATTTTCAGCAACAAATTAAGATGCTCATTTTTTATGGTTGCAAATTTATCAACAACTGCTGATGTATCTTGAAGAAGTGAAAGACTAAGTGAAAGACCAAGTTCCTTCTAAATACTAAGCATGCAAAGGTGATTCAATCTCTGCTTTGACACGTTTGACCTGAGATAAGTTTTGACTCTCTTCAGGGTTGAAAAGCTCCTTTCGGAACTGGCTGGAGATTCAGGAATTGTTAATGTTAGCCTGGTAAATGTGATTAAATCAGGTAAAGCATAGGGCATAGTCATCAGAAATTGTAAAACATTTCCGCATCGTGTAATCCAGTCTGTCTGAAAATAATGTCTTATATAGCGCCACTTCAAGATATCTACTCAGAGGCGCTCTCTGCGCTAGCCTATAATATTATGATGTTAAATGTCATTACGACGAATATATTACACCAGTTAGCAAAACAGTAAGCTGAAAGAGTTACCAGTGGCGGGCCCACGCAAACACGATGAACCAACCAACGGATTCCCGTCGACAGCTGAAGACGGCATGGATATTCATTGTATCTCATAATTGTCCAAAAATGCACAAGTTTGACTGTTAACATTAAAATTGAATTTATTGTGGAGAGAAGACTGTATCCCTCACTACAAAGCATGCACCTCAATTCCATTTGCGGGTTAGAAAATCTATCCCCGCCCTCAGTATTTTCGGGTAAATATATTGCTCGGTGGTGTAGGGGTATGTGCCGGTGGTGTAGGGGTATGTTCGGTGCCTTGCAACCGGAGGGTTGCGGGTTCGAATCCACCTCAGCCGCCGCGTAGGGACCCTGGGCAAGTCCTTCACTCGCAATTGCTCATGCGCTTCGGCGTGAAACTCCGATTCAGTGTCCACGCTGTAGTCAGGAGCGCCTCTGAGTAGAAATCTTGAAGTGGCACTATAACAAGTGCTCATACATACATTGCTACCAAACTGGGGCAAGTTCTTCCATGAATGATTCCATCCCATGTGTAGCCTACTCGTTTTACATACCTGTCATAGTGTTATCAATGCCGTAGAAAGTTCATCGTGTAGCTCATCAGCTTTTCTTTTTTTACTTCTCACAATGAATTTATCTATTAATTTGTGTAGACCTATGTACGTGCCCAAACGTATTCTAGTACACACTGCTCTGTATACACAAATAGTCATTAACACACACATACAGTATACTATACATACACTATAGTACGCAGAGGCCTTAATTCTGCCTGCCACTGGCTGGCTATCCCCCTCTTGGTGTTGCTGTTGCCCTGCTGCTATCCCTGCTCCTAAAGCTAATGTCACCCCAGCGTGCAGGGTCATAGAGTGCTTTCGGCTGGCCTAATCTCGGCTGCTGAGGCTGTAATCTGTTCTTAAGTCTCTTCTTGAACACCCCAGCCCTTCTGTAGTAACAGGGAAGCAATTAGTATATAGATAGACACGTGCTTGGATCTGAGCACTCTGACTGGAGCAGAGTGCAGAGTCTGGGGGGCTAAAGTGTGCATAGGGGGGCTGAGAAAAACTAGGGGGCTAACTTTCCATCTAGGGGGTTGTTGCCGTAGCCACCTTAAAACCGCCACTGGGCCTACCACAAGTATAGGCGGCGGTGGCCTATACTTGTGGCGGTGCCACAATACTATAGGCGGTGCTGCCTACAGAGCAAACAAGCCCGAAGTTCAGAAGTCCATAAAAGGCTGTTTAGCGACCATTGAACTCGATATTCAACTGGATATTGTGTAGGCCTATACATGCATTCAAAATCAACAGTCTACGCCCTTTATTGTTGTTTCTAAAGTTTGTAACACCAACAATCGTTGGGCTGAAATGCTTCGTCCAGTTTGATTACCTACTGCAGCGGAGAAGATGGCTGAATGGTAACGCGCTTGCACGAAGATCGGAAGGACGCGGGTTCGATACTAGCTAGCCTCATAAGGTTGACTCTGCCTTGAACTCCCTGGGGGCGACTGTAAAATTAGCAGTAGGACAGATGATCTCCCTTGTCCTCGGTCATTTGTTAAGGAAAGTCCAACTGTCCAAGTCTTGCTGTGTCTTTATTTATAGCCTCTATCCGGCGCAGAGAGACATAGAGAAAAACAGCGAGGAGAGAGAGAGAGTCAGACAGACGGAGAGAGACAGATTTCGAGGGAGTCAGTTCGACTCATCATCAGTTTTTGACGCCAGCCATTTGGCAGCGTTTGATAGGCCAATGATCTCTGCATAACATTATATAGGAGCCAAGGGTAGGCCTACGAATAAAAATGACCCCCACTGTCCTCGGTCATATGACAAGTCCAGTCACTCCAGTGCTGCTCTTCTCACATAGCACTACCAAGTCACAATGCATAACATCCTGCATGGGCTTGCTTGTTTACTGTTTAACGACCACTGTGTGGTAACAAAGACCATTAGCGTCGCCCTCCTCCTTTATCCAGGCTTGGGACTGGCACTGTCAGAAAGCGAACAGTGGCGGAGTTCTGTGTGCTTGCGAATGCGGCGTTGTCTAAAAGCGACCATCAACTGATTCATTATGCCTTGTAACAAAGGGATTATTGTCCTTGTCATTGCTTAACAATGATAAGATTTGTTTGCATTGGATAAGTGTGGCTAAAATGTTCCGTTGAATACCAGTGGCATAAATCATGGGGACAGAGAGGACTGTAAAAGTTTTGACTGGTGCCACTCTGCCCCCCCCAATGAAAAAAATTCGCCACCACCACCCCCAAAACAAATCTGTCTCCCAAAGTTATGTACAGATTTTCGCCTCTCTCCAATACGACTGGTACTGCGGCTTTCTCGAAGTGACTTTCGATTGATTAGGCCTACTCGTACATCACGGCGTTATAAAAGTTTTAACATTTGCTTTAGGCCAATATATTATTATAGCTTTCGCAAATTCGCATACATAAAATTTGTGGTGTCAAACTCTAATCGATTGCCACTTGCGTAATTACTTCAACGGTTTCTTTTTAATTACGTGATTCTCATTATTTTGTCTTAGCATTTTCATCGTGTTAGTATTCTCATTGTTTCTTCATTTCATGGTTCTACATGTAGTATTTTTAATTTAGACTATCTATCATGCACATCATTGTGTATATTTGTCCTTGCCTCGTCGGTCGGAGTTCAATCTCTTCGTTCTTTTAAATGTACCAGACATTAATTTATTTAGTTGGCCTATTACTGCAAAACTGTTTGGTGTAATTTTTCAATTTCTTGATAATAAGCTTCTTTAACGACGCCCTCATATCAGAGAGGATGATTAATTAGAAGGTCAGTCCCTTAACCTTTATTTGACCAACGTTCCATTTTTGGAACATAATTTGTAATGTTAAAAAAATAATACTTGGTAAATTTATTATATTTGCACATCAAATGAAAGATCTAAGAATGGAGAATGTAAAACAGTGGTAATTTTTCTTTTTTATTTTTGTGCTACAGACGTAATTTTGACGAATTTTGTGATTTTTGAACAAAATCTTTTAGGAAGTTGAAATAAATATTTGTGTCATAATTTTACAGGTGAGACACGTTCTATTTTGTTGACTGATATCTAAAGTCAGTGATAAAAATCAAAATTACTGCAAAACTCTAGAAGAAAAACCCGAGTTTTGAAGCATGTTCCATTTTTGGAACGTTGGGTCACTCTCATTAGTATAATTCCAACATCAGGCGATTGTGTTCCTTTATCATTTGTCAGTATATACTGCTGATTGTTGCATGTGTCATTAATTTGTTTTTATATTATGTTTCATTTCATTTAGCAGGAAAAAATTTCGGGGGGGTAAGTTTTCGGGGGTTTCCATTGGAAATGGTCGAAAAAGTTCAGTTTTTTGTATTTCGCATATAATTGCATAGAAAAAATGTCAATTTATTTACGGTGACCCCACCCCGTAAAACCCCTTATATATGCCCATGTTTTAGCACTGATTTTGTAATAATTAGTACATATATTTTAAATTGGAGTTTTAGAAAATAACGCAATAACTGCAACACAGTTGAGTACCTGATGCACTCTAATAGCAACTGCAATGTCTAAATCCATGATAGGAGGATGTACTGTCATGCATGCAGCTGACAAGAGATCTCTATAATGGCAGAGTGTGCACTATATGATCAGTAATACAAATCTTTGCAATTTTGAATCATTCATTTCAAACTTAGCATTTATGAGTCGGTGGGTGCCTAACTATGGACATCATGGGTTAGAGATGTTTATAAGAGGAAAGCCAATCAGATTTAGTTATAAGATCTGGATGTCTTATTCATGAATAGGATGTTCATCCATATCAAGCAACAATTTATTGTGGCAGGAGTAGGCGACCCACATAAACCCCTTTTTGTGAGTGCGTTTTCATGAATTTTGCCTAACTCATCACAGGAAACCATATCACATGCTATTATTTGCCAATCTTTTTACTAGTTACAGTCTTCTGTCTAAGCTGAGGTGTGGGGCAGCAGTCATTCAGAGGTGCTATTCCAGTTCGACCATTACGTCCGTGATGGTCGAACTGAACAGAACCTCTGAATGACAAGAAAATGTTTGCAAAACAAGAAAGAATGCACATCTCATGCCAAAAATTGTTGTTAGGTAGTCAGATAACAATGTAGTAGCATGTTCCAGCAGTATCAATACTGTAAATCCTGTGAAAAGTGCTCAGGCACGTCAAAGGTTGCCATGACACATTGCGATGGGGTCGAGCAATACATTCCTCTCATTAGTCAGGCTCGTTGTTTTTTTTCAATTTTTGAAGAAAAACACTACCAAAGAATGTGTCAGGTGCCTCAATAAACTTCAAGTGAACTGTTTTGAAAGTTTTCATACCTTTAAATAAACTGGTTTTCAATAAATTGTGCATAAGCCAATATTGTATCCTTTATTCACGTTGAACTGCCATTGTAAAAAAATGCTAGTGGGAATGACCCAACGTTCCATTTTTGGAACATCCCCAAAAATGACCTTAAATGTGAAATATAACTAAAAGATTGTCATTTCTGTTTTAATACCATCAACATACAACACATATCTAAGGGCCATCTCAAAATTCCACCTAAAAGGCATAGTGGGTAAATAAAGGTTAAGATATCCTGAGAGGCAGCCATGGGTATGAAGTGCTTGCGACTTTATTTCTTAGCCTCTGCATATTGAGGACAGATGGCCAGTCCTCTCACTCGCCGTCTCGTCTTCCCACCGACATGGTGCGGCAGTGTACTCAATACGTCTAAGTTGGCTTAGGTGCGCAGGTGAGGCAAAAATGTCGAAGCAAATTTCCTCCGTGGTAGGGATTTGAACCTCGATCTCTCGGTTTAAAGTCCAGCACGCTAAGCACTAGACCATAACGTACCAGACAAGCTTAGCGTGTAACTTCCAATAAATAATCACTGGTATAATACTAAGATGGTCGTTTCGTTAGAGGCCTGTGGTGTCTCTTTCTTCGCTGCCTGGCTACACTGGCTAGCCACTGGCTTCTCAGTAACAGTGATAGATAGAACAAATACATGGGCTTGTCTGGCCAAGGCGACTCAGCCGCCTGCGCTGCTTGCTGTAGCCGAGACGAGCAGTTCCCACGCACAGAACAGGCCCACTGATGTAGTAGTGGCCGAGCTTTCTTCCTATATTTATGTTCGGCCAGGCCCACAGGCTGGGCACGCAGACTGATTAAAAATGAGCACAATGAAGCGGATATAATTATACCCACATATAACATGCTTATGACATATTATATATATATATATATATATATATATATATATATATATATATATATATATATATACGTCCAGTAATGTATAGAATATCGGCGCCTGTTAGGCTTGGTCGTGGAGCCGATAGACCCCGGCTTGGTGATCTAAATAATGTTTACAGAACTTGATGGTTCTGGCTTTGCAACATGGACGATGCATCATGCAGGCCGCAAGGGCCAACGTACATACGGAGCGCGTGTCTCTAAGTACCCTGAGACGGGGCTTCACATGAGCCCGCAGCGTCGGCGGTTGTACCCCAGCGCCATTAACGGACGGAGTTAACGCGTGGCGTGCTGTGTATAATTAAATCGACTGGATAGCGGCGTGTTCTGGACTCGATGACTGCTTAGCTCAGTTGGAATGAGGTGAAACACAGGCATGGGATCAGTTCAGGTAGGCATGCTATTAAATACCACGCGTGTTCGTTAGTCTAATGGTCATCATGCTGTCGGTCGGAGGGTTGGGGGTTCAAATTCCAGCTGGGGCAGAAATTGTTTCTAGATTTCGGCTCTAATTACACAGCCCGTAGCCAACTCGACTCTAATATGTACACTGGATGTACATTGTACAATGTACACTGGCTGTAGGCCTACACTGTGAGAGGGGAGATTAGGAGGCGAGGGAGAGGACTGGCCACCCGATTCCTTTCCTTCGGCCTCGGCTGTACTATGGCGCTATTCGAATCGTCTTATTACTATTTAATGCCGAGCCGACGAAAAAAATAAATGAAATCGTTAACCAATAGTGACCAAACAGAAACCAATAGTGAACCAATAGTGACCAAAAATAAACTTGGATACGTCATCACGGCCTGGAGTGGGTCAGAAATATTCATATGTAAATTCGAGGAGGGTTCGGTGTCCCATCTTGCCCTGTCTGCGAGCCACCCAGTCCTTACCCGAGGGCCGAGACCTTTCTGATCTGATCCAAAAGGGCCATTTTAAGGTCGTCGTAGGCCCTAGGCACTCTGCATTCGTAGGGCCCCAACTGCATTAAAAGCTAAAAACATAATAACGCCTTCACGTTATCTTTTGACATCATGATTCACGAACACACCCAGATTTTAAATCTCGGCTTACTTTCTGCAATGTTGATCATTTAATATCCTGGACATAGGCTATTAGGCTATCCT
Source organism: Aporrectodea caliginosa (assembly GCA_020284085.1). Taxonomy (NCBI): domain Eukaryota; kingdom Metazoa; phylum Annelida; class Clitellata; order Crassiclitellata; family Lumbricidae; genus Aporrectodea; species Aporrectodea caliginosa. Next base: position 255,635 of record JACEVL010000219.1, read on the forward strand.
CTAAGCCTCTAAGGTCTAATGCAATATTTTCGGTTTCAGTTTTACTCTCTTTAGTCTCTTCAGTCTTTACAAAATGGCAACTGCTTTAAAAATGTTGTTGCAGGCCTAAACAGTCACGGGACTCACGGCTTTGAATGTTTTTAAATTAATAGTTTATTGTTTAAATAATTAATTACATGACATGTATACATGTCTGATGGATACAAGAGAAACACGAATCTGGACTTGATAAGGGAATAAAAAAAGAAGAGAAATAAGATGTCCCTAAAAAGATGAAGGTTCTTTGCTCCAATTTATGAACATAGGCTAGATATTAATTTCATTATTGACACTTCACCCACTCAATCTCAAGGACGTCTATCTTCCCTTGCACTACTTTCAACTGAAAACGAATTAATGAGGCAAATAACATTTGAAGATGTTCTATAGGATTTTGCTAATGCAAAGAACCGTAAATTTTACTTAATTTAGGTGGTTGCACATGTAGCTTAACTTAAAATTAAAGTATTCCAGTAGGCCTACAATTATTAGATTAGAATTTGACATTTCCTTTTTCATTTTCGCGTCAAATTCAGTCTTCAAGCTTATTTTTGAGTATATACTTTTCAACATGCACGGGCGTATTTATGGTGGAGTTTTACGGGTTCAAACCCCCCCAAATAAATTCCCAAAAATCTTTTCTATGCAATTATATGCGAAATACCTAAAAACTGAACTTTTTCGACCATTTCCAAAGGAAAACTTAAACCCTTCGAAATATTTTCCTGGTTAAGCCCATGATTTTCAGACTCTCGTATAGGTCCCTGAAAGGTTTGTAACCATAATGAATGCACTGACCGTACACTGTCGGTATAGGAAGTGGACTCGCCTCCCCCCAACATAGCGGAGTCTAAGAAAATGAAGTCGCTATAGTGTTTCTGACATAGTTTTTCATGCCCATGGTTGCCTCACCGGCTAGCTTTAATAACGGACTGCTATTTCTTCTCAAGACGCTATATTGAGCGCCTCTGAGTAGGTATCTTGGAGGGGCGCTGTATAAGTCCTCTGAAATGACTAACTGACTGACTGACAGAATGAATGAGTATAGCTATTCAGATACATTTACATGCATAGGCAGACGAAGAAGGCGAATTGATTTAGAAATAAGTGGACCATTTGTGTTGATGTCCATTCACCGTGTAGCGTGTGAAGTTGGCTATTAGCATTTGAGCGGCAGAACCTGTTGAAGTTGAACTACAACAGTTACTAGTCTTTGTTGCATAATCGTTGTTTGCATACGTCTCGAACAGAACCCGCCAGCTGTTGGACTGGTCTTGTCGTGTTTGAGCATGCACACTCTAAGATAATCCATACATACATGATACATACGTACATACATAGGGTCTATATAGAGAGTGACATGGGGAGGCAATCTCGTCCCCATCCCCGCCGCGCAACAAGTAAGTCTTCCCCATACCCGCCCCACCCCCGCAGGTTTTCTCTCCATCCACGCAGGACGACATCACATTCACCGCAAAAAGTTTACACCAATTCAAATTTAAAAATAACATTTTTTAGCTTACAGATGTATTTGTATTGCAGACTGCGATAGGCTGTTATTATCTTATCGACAGTTTGCATTAACCAAGCCCTGACTATTTCTGACTAGAAGGCTTCAGGAAATAAAAAATCTCCTTATCAGTTCTCAAGTTCTTAACATCACTCGGGTTTATTGCCGGCTCATTCCCCATTACCGCGGTATTACGTTACCACGCGAGTAAACCCCATTACCGCGGTATTACCGCAATTGTTGTCCCTATTACCGCGGTATTACCGCAATTGTTGTCCCCATTACCGCGGGATTTACCGCGGTTACCGCGGTTTCCCCGCGGGGAAATTCCCCATGTCACTCTCTAGTCTATTATAAGTGAGCCTATATAATATAATATTTAATATGTATGTGTATATATTATATATAGTTTATCGACTTTTACTCTCTCTTCATTATATATAGTTTATCGACTGTCACTCTCTCTTCGTAGCTCAAATATTCACTATACCTTCCTTCAAGAAGGTGATCAAAACTCGCTATTTCTCCTTGGCTTTCAAGCACTTAGAATCTAACAGTTCTAACTGCATCTTCGCCTGACGGCTGACTATCCGCTCCTCGGATTCACATTTCGGGGTGACCGTGCGGCCCTTACAAATTTAGTCAAGTAATTAATTAATAAAAATAACAATAAAAAATACTAGGCTATATATGAATATGCATAAGTAAATAAGTATATATATGCCATCGTAAGCAGGGTCCTATTAACTCCACCGTTGCTCATACTCTGGTAGTGTCAGTTTGAAGCCTGGGGAAAGGAAACAGTGTCGATAAACAGTAACTAACCAGGGTCCTATTACCACAATGCATATAAGACTCATATCTGCCTGAATACAGTCCTAAACAAAAGACGTGTCTAAGTCCATACATGTGGTGGTGGTGGTGGTGGTGGTGGTGGTGGTGGTGGTGGTGGTGGTGGTGATGGTGATGATGATGATGAATTGATGATGATGATGATGATGATGATGATGACGACGACGACGATGATGATGATGATGAGTTCTCTGCCCGAAGGCAGGTCCATTGACCTTTATGCCACCCGGGGATGAGATGAGTGAGGTGGTTTCCCGTTGCCTTCCTCGCAGACAATTGTGGATGAGCAACTTGTCCAGGGTCTCTGCGCAGTGGTTTGAGGTAGATTCGATCTTGCGACCCTCTGGTTACAAGGCACAGAACATACCGCTACACCACTGCCTCCCATATAAGCTTAATATATCTGGGAGTTAAATTCTAATCTGTATATATATACATACCTGCCTAAATGTGGTTCTATTCAAGCACTATTATATATATAATATTATAACTATATATATATTATATATATGCTGAAGTTAAAGGATACAGTGGACACTGGCCATTGACCCAGCATGTATAGCAAGTGTACTAAGCAGTAGACCGGATTTTAATGCGTCACCCCAACTGTATTCCAGACATGAGTAGACCCTTGCAGTCAGCACGGATTTGCGCATGAGTGAGTATTGAGTGGACACACCGAATCTGCTATGTTAACAGTTTCTACCTGTGTTTGCCGAGTTTCGACAGCCACTCGACATTTGTTTAACTCTTTCCGACAAGCAATTTAAAACAGCATTATTTTTCAGCGCCTTAGTACCGATTAGTATCAGGACACTTAATAAAACCTCTCACAAATCGCTTTTTCTGCGCAGCCTATAATAATGTTAAATGTAATTTCCAACTAGACTCTTGATCAGGTATTAAAACAATAGACAGTAAACTAGAGAATTTACACGCACACACACGAAGCCAACCTACGGATATCAGTTGACAGGTGGCTTGGATGTTCAGAGTATCTGGACCAAGTTGTGTCTGTAGGGTGGAGAGACGACAGGTGACAAGAGTTCGCACACACGATGACGCTGCCGCCGAGCAATCCCTTATTAGTAGAAGATGACGCACGTCCAGATAATTCGTCGAAGTGACAGGTTTAGTTAGACGGGGCGATCGTCGAGTGTCGGTCGATAGATTGAAGAGCCACCAGTGACTAACGGATGAGGTCACTTCAATGACCCGCGTCGGTCGTCCTCTGCCGAGACGCACACCCGGTTAAAGGCGGCGTATACAGTCCGTGTGGTTCAGACTCGACCGTAGGCTACTGTAACATCAGAAGGATGGGCCTGGTGCAGTGGCGTAGGTCAAGGCGACTTGCGAACAATATACCATACATGCATGCATACATACATGTACATGTATACATGGCGGGACGCATCTCGTGAGTTTCTCTGTGAGTGGCGCTATATAAATTTTGCACCTACAATTACAACTGCCAATAAATGTTGAGAGCTTAAATCTAATCTAGAATCTTCTATAGCGCCGTGATTTTGATGCGAAAGGATTCGCTCGATGGGGGTTTCGAAGCAGAGCCGCATTAATAATATAAACGCACAGAAATCTCTCTGCATGCGTGCCTGCATCTGTGGTGTAACGCTGTTTCGACAATAATGGCTTACGTCATTCTACGCCATCGCAATAACGTTGCGATAGTCTCGGCAATAGACGTTGTCATAGCAACGCTAGATTATGCAACACGACATATGGGTCCTTATACATTTCTATAAGGGAATGGAGAGGGGAAGGGGCGGGTCTGCCAAGCACGATCGGGAGGGAGTGACGGGCGGACGGACGGACGGACGGACGGACGGAGGGAGGGAGGAGACACGCACGATCGCCGCGAGAGACGTGGGGGAGGGAGGGACGGACGTTGAAGGGAGGGAAGGAGGTACGGACGTTCCGGACGGACGGCAGAGAAGTACGAGGGAGGGAGGGAGGGAGGAGGAGGAGGAGGAGGGGAGGCAGGAGGGAGGCAGGAAGGGAGAGGGATAGAGGAAGGGAGAGAGGGAGGAGGAGGCAGGGTGGGAGGGAGGCGAGGGAGGGAAGCAGGGAGGGAAGGAGAAGGGAGAGGGAGAAGACTTATGAGGGACGAAGGGACGAACGGATGGAGGTAGGTAGGGACGGAGGGAGGGAGGGGCGGAGGGAGGAGACACGCACGATCGCCGCGAGAGACGTGGGGGAGGGACGGACGGACGTTGAAGGAGAAGAAGGAGGTACGGACGGCCGGGACGGACGGCAGAGAAGTACGTGCAGGGAGGGAGGGAGGGAGAGGAAGAAGACTTATGTCAATCATAGCACGAGAAGACGCAACTCTTGACATTTTTAAATTGTTTTTAACCGTCTTAGGACGGGCAAACATCTAGTTCCTAAAGAATTAGCATAAGCAATTGGACAGAACCTATCGACTCTTACAATAAATACCAATGAGTAACGAATAGGCATCTGCGCCAACGGGGTTCTGTAGTTGTACACACACATGCAGTAAAACTATATTGCAAACTTCAGGGCCGCCGACAGAAATTCCGGGCCCCTAGGCAGAGCAGTCACGGGCCCCTAACTATCCTTAGACTTTATGAGAATTTTTTGAAACAAACTGAAATAATTATAGCTCAGATACGACCCTAAATTTTTTTTCTTCCTTCCCCTAAAATTTCTGATGACTTTTTTTTTTGCTTTTCCGTGAAATTGTCAGAAGGAAAATTGTCACAAGCCGCATTTTGCGCCCTCCCGGGCCCCCCCGTCACGTTACGTTATATTTTTTTATAAGGCATAACCATCATAAACTTTGTATATCTTCTTATAATATATATCATAAGTTGATTGCGGGCCCGGCCCGGGCCCCTAAAAGTCGCCGGGCCCCTGGGCATTTGCCCCCCCTGCCCCCCTCTCGGCGGGCCTGGCCAGTGATATTTTAGTGCCGCCTGGCAAACTTATGTGCGTGTCTATACAAATGTAAATGTGCGCATTTTTACATAGCAACCCTATGGCGTTGACCCTACTCCGATCACAGCAGGGGCTGAACTTATTGTTCTGTGTGAACAGAGTTTGCAGAAAAGGCCGCATACAAGACTCGTTGAGTCCATTCAATCGTGTTCACTCAACCTATAATAGACAGTGTCACAATATTAACAAACAACAACAACATCTTTAGGACTAAAACTCAAAAGGGACCAGAGTGTAAGTCCAGACTATGACAGGTAATTTCGTATAACGAATGAACAGCACACGTGCAGCCTACGTCAGGACAACTGGATCAAAAGTTTCAGAAGAAACGGCAGAAACACATTAATTTTAGCCAAGTAACAATCTAAGTAGGCCTAACGCAAAGTAGGTAAGTAAGTTATAGGTTAATTGTTTAGTTTTTAAGGGGTGCGCTATAATATATAGTCTGGTGGTCATAGAGCTGGACTGTCAATACACTACAATACAACTGTATTTGTGACATCGTCCTTCTTCCAAAGTTATAGGTCGTGTGCACTGTTACAGTAGAAGTGCACACGACCATACATACGACAGAACATCGATGGCGTTGAGCAATTGTAAGTGAAGGACTTGCTCAAGGTCTCTGCCCAGTGACCGCTCAGTTGAGGCTCGAACCCGTAGTCTCCGCGTTACAGTCCCTGCGCTCTTACCAATCGGCCACTGTGTCCCTCGATTTGGCGGAGGTTGAAATGCCAGGGCAGGAATTTGTTGCGGGATTTCTGCCACACCTACGCCCCTATCTCACACAACTATGAGGAGTACAATGGCTGTATATACTGTCGGTGGCAAGATGAGACGGCGATGGAGAGGACTGGCCACCCGCCCTCATAGTGCCGAGGCTAAGAAAATGAAGCCTATAGCACTTCGTACCTATGACTGCCTCTCAGGCTAGCTCAAAGGACTGCTCTTCTTTTCTAATTCTTGGTGTTTAACGATTCCTTGTCAAAGCACAGATGATGAGCATCGCCCTCCTTTATCCAGACTTGGGGCTGGCAAAACCCAAAATACGGGCAGTGACGGAGTTAGGTTAAGTAGTAGAATGCAGCAAATCGTACATAGCAGGCCATCAAATACAGAAATGTAGTCCGTGATGACAGCCGAGAGCACGTTGTACATGTATACGCGTGTAGGTCATCCTGCTGGCTGCTATCATTGAGCACGGGTCACACGCATTGGTCCTGTTAGCTACATTGCTTTGAGCGTAGGATCACTAGGGTGCGTCCCATGAGCCTCATAGTGAGAGCGTGCGTATCGCGGTTCGCTTCCCGATGCTGGCTTATTTAAGAGATTTAAACCTCGGGCTAGCACGGTTCTTGCACGGAGACCTTAAATGGCGTGGCGTCCATTCAAACCGGCAGCGGTGGTGAAGGATCTCACCCGATCAATTCATTGAAAACCGAGCAGTGTCGACACCATACGGTGGCTATATATAACACATGTCAATCAATCAATCAATCCATCGATCGATCAATCAATCAATCAATCAATCAATCAATCAGTGAAACTTGATATAGCGCCCCTTCAAGATATCTACTCAGAGCAGAGACGCCGACTTTTAGTAAAAGGTACTGGGGCAAGAATTTCTCCAGCTTCGGTTTCATTGTTTAGTTGAGCTACGTGCGCATCTGCAGAACATCTCTATACCAACAGGGTTCAACCGCTACCATCGGCCGAACCTAAGGTGGGTTAGGCAGTGATGTAGTACTCGAGTCCGGCCTAGGACTCGAGTCCGACTCGAGACCGATTTTTTGTGGATTCGGACTTGGCTTGTCGCGACTTGGACTCGAAGGTCCGGACTCGAATTTGACTCGCTGACACGGTTTTCGAGTCACAATTTTGTCCCGCGATAAAATACTATTTGAATACTTGCTTATTTGCGAGTTATAAAAGAGGAATTGAAAAGAGGAATTGAAAAGAGTTGCTGAAATGAGTTGCTGAAAAGAGTTGTTGAAAAGAATTATTGAAAAGAGTTATTGAAAAGAGTTATTGAAAAGAGTTATTGAATAGAGTTATTGAAGCGTTTTTGAAAGAGTAATAGAAATGAGTGATTAAAATGAGTGATTGAAATGAGTGATTGAAAAAAAATTTTGAAATGAGTTGTTGAAATGAGTTTTTGAAATGAGTTATTTCAAAAAGTTATTGAAAAGAGTTATTGAAAAGAGTTACTGAAAAGAGTTATTGAAAAGATTTATTGAAATGAGTTATTGAAAAACGTTTTCGAAATGAATGATTGAAATTATTAATAGAAATGATTGATTGAAATGAATGATTGAAAATAAATCTTTAATAAGTTTTTTCAATAACTCTTTTCAATAACTCTCTTCAATAACTCTTTTCAATAACTTTTCAATAACTCTTTCAATAACTCTTTTCAATAACTCTTTTCAATAACTCTCTTCAATAACTCTTTTCAATAACTCTTTTCAATAACTCTTTTCAATAACTCTTTTCAATAACTCTTTCAATAACTCTTTTCAATAACTCTTTTCAATAACTCTTTTCAATAACTCTTTTCAATAACTCTTTTCAATAACTCTTTTCAATAACTCTTTTCAATAACTCTTTTCAATAACTCTTTTCAATAACTCTTTTCAATAACTCTTTTCAATAACTCTTTTTCAATAACTTTTCAATAACTCTTTTCAATAACTCTTTTCAATAACTCTTTTCAATAACTCTTTTCAATAACTCTTTTCAATAACTCTTTTCAATAACTCTTTCAATAACTCTTTTCAATAACTCTTTCAATAACTCTTTTCAATAACTCTTTTCAATAACTCTTTTCAATAACTCTTTTCAATAACTCTCTTTTCAATAAATAACTTTTCAATAACTCTTTTCAATAACTCTTTTCAATAACTCTTTTCAATAACTCTTTTCAATAACTCTTTTCAATAACTCTTTTCAATAACTCTTTTCAATAACTCTTTTCAATAACTCTTTTCAATAACTCTTTTCAATAACTCTTTTCAATAACTCTTTTCAATAACTCTTTTCAATAACTCTTTTCAATAACTCTTTTCAATAACTCTTTCAATAACTCTTTCAATAACTCTTTCAATAACTCTTTTCAATAACTCTTTTCAATAACTCTTTTCAATAACTCTTTCAATAACTCTTTTCAATAACTCTTTCAATAACTCTTTTCAATAACTCTTTTCAATAACTCTTTTCAATAACTCTTTTCAATAACTCTTTTCAATAACTCTTTTCAATAACTCTTTCAATAACTCTTTCAATAACTCTTTTCAATAACTCTTTTCAATAACTCTTTTCAATAACTCTTTCAATAACTCTTTTCAATAACTCTTTTCAATAACTCTTTCAATAACTCTTTTCAATAACTCTTTTCAATAACTCTTTTCAATAACTCTTTTCAATAACTCTTTTCAATAACTCTTTTCAATAACTCTTTCAATAACTCTCTTTTCAATAACTCTTTTCAATAACTCTTTTCAATAACTCTTTTCAATAACTCTTTCAATAACTCTTTTCAATAACTCTTTACAATAACTCTTTTCAATAACTCTTTTCAATAACTCTTTCAATAACTCTTTTCAATAACTCTTTTCAATAACTCTTTTCAATAACTCTTTTCAATAACTCTTTCAATAACTCTTTTCAATAACTCTTTTCAATAACTCTTTTCAATAACTCTTTCAATAACTCTTTTCAATAACTCTTTCAATAACTCTTTTCAATAACTCTTTTCAATAACTCTTTTCAAAAACTCTTTCAATAACTCTTTTCAATAACTCTTTTCAATAACTCTTTTCAATAACTCTTTTCAATAACTCTTTTCAATAACTCTTTTCAATAACTCTTTCAATAACTCTTTTCAATAACTCTTTTCAATAACTCTTTTCAATAACTCTTTTCAATAACTCTTTTCAATAACTCTTTTCAATAACTCTTTTCAATAACTCTTTTCAATAACTCTTTTCAATAACTCTTTTCAATAACTCTTTTCAATAACTCTTTTCAATAACTCTTTTCAATAACTCTTTTCAATAACTCTTTTCAATAACTCTTTTCAATAACTTTTCAATAACTTTTCAATAACTCTTTCAATAACTCTTTTCAATAACTCTTTTCAATAACTCTTTTCAATAACTCTTTTCAATAACTCTTTTCAATAAATAACTCTTTCAATAACTCAATAACTCTTTTCAATAACTCTTTTCAATAACTCTTTTCAATAACTCTTTTCAATAACTCTTTTCAATAACTCTTTTCAATAACTCTTTCAATAACTCTTTTCAATAACTCTTTTCAATAACTCTTTTCAATAACTCTTTTCAATAACTCTTTTCAATAACTCTTTTCAATAACTCTTTTCAATAACTCTTTTCAATAACTCTTTTCAATAACTCTTTTCAATAACTCTTTTCAATAACTCTTTTCAATAACTCTTTTCAATAACTCTTTTCAATAACTCTTTCAATAACTCTTTTCAATAACTCTTTTCAATAACTCTTTTCAATAACTCTTTTCAATAACTCTTTCAATAACTCTTTTCAATAACTCTTTTCAATAACTCTCAATTTTCAATAACTCTTTTCAATAACTCTTTTCAATAACTCTTAACTTCTCAATAACTCTTTTCAATAACTCTTTTCAATAACTCTTTTCAATAACTCTTTTCAATAACTCTTTCAATAACTCTTTTCAATAACTCTTTTCAATAACTCTTTCAATAACTCTTTCAATAACGCTTAGCCTAACTGATAGAGTACAAGCCAAACCGATAGAGTACAAGCCAAACCGATAGAGTACAAGCCTAACCTATAGAGTACAAGCCTAAGCGATAGAGTACAAGCCAAACCGATAGAGTACAAGCCAAACCGATAGAGTACAAGCCAAACCGATAGAGTACAAGCCAAACCGATAGAGTACAAGCCAAACCGATAGAGTACAAGCCAAACCGATAGAGTACAAGCCAAACCGATAGAGTACAAGCCAAACCGATAGAGTACAAGCCAAACCGATAGAGTACAAGCCAAACCGATATAGAGTAACGATAGAAGCCAAACCGATAGATACAAAGCCAAACTGATAGAGTACAAGCCAAACCGATAGAGTACAAGCCAAACCGATAGAGTACAAGCCAAACCGATAGAGTACAAGCCAAACCGATAGAGTACAAGCCAAACCGATAGAGTACAAGCCAAACCGATAGAGTACCCAAACCGATAGAGTACAAGCCAAACCGATAGAGTACAAGCCAAACCGATAGAGTACAAGCCAAACCGATAGAGTACAAGCCAAACCGATAGAGTACAAGCCAAACCGATAGAGTACAAGCCTAACCGATAGAGTACAAGCCAAAACCGATAGAGTAAGTACAAGCCAAACCGATAGAGTACAAACCGATAGAGTACAAGCCAAACCGATAGAGTACAAGCCAAACCGATAGAGTACAAGCGATAGAGTACAAAACCGATAGAGTACAAGCCTAACCGATAGAGTACAAGCCAAACCGATAGAGTACAAGCCAAACCGATAGAGTACAAGCCAAACCGATAGAGTACAAGCCAAACCGATAGAGTACAACCCAAACTGATAGAGTACAAGCCTAACCTATAGAGTACACGCCTAAGCGATAGAGTACAAGCAAAACCGATAGAGTACATAGCCAAACCGATAGAGTACAAGCCAAACCGATAGAGTACAAGACGAACCGATAGAGTACAAGCCAAAACAAACCGAGAGTGCAATCCTAACCGATAGAGTACAAGCCTAACCGATAGAGTAAGCCTAACCGATAGAGTACAAGCCAAACCGATAGAGTACAAGCCAAACCGATAGAGTACAAGCAAAACCGATAGAGTAGGAACCAAACTGATAGAGTAAAAGCCAAACCGATAGAGTAGGAGCCAAACCGATAGAGTACAAGCCAAACCGATAGAGTACAAGCCAAACCGATAGAGTACAAGCCAAACTAATAGAGTACAAGCCTAACCGATAGAGTACAAACCAAACCGATACAGTACAGGCCAAGCCGATAGAGTACAAGCCTATCTGATAGAGTACAAGCCTAACTGATAGAGTACAAGCCAAACCGATAGAGTACAAGCCAAATCGATAGAGTACAAGCCTAACCTATAGAGTACAAGCCTAAACGATAGAGTACAAGCCAATCCGATAGAGTACAAGCCAAATAGATAGAGTAGAAGCCAAAGCGATAGAGTACAAGCCAAACCGAGGGTACAAGCCTAACCGCATCTGTGTTGCAGTTCAACCTGCTATTCGTCATCATCACCATCATCAGTTCCTGACTCCAGTCATACGGCGGCGATGTGGACGAATAAATTATAAATGAACTTGCTATTTTTCTCTGATTTTTCCTAGAATTCATTTTTATGACCTTGAAATCAGTGGCGGCACTACACCAGGGCAAGCCAGGGCAAATGCCCTGGTAAACAAGCATTTGCCCTGGTCGTTGCCCTGTCAGAATTTTTGCGATGCCCAGAATTTCCGCTTGCCATAAATCACCTCTGCATTGTATGACTGCCCTGACTATGCCCTGGTTACAAAAAATGTCTGGCGCCGCCACTGCGATTTTGATATAGGAGGCCTATTATAGCCGACTTAAAGACTTTAGGCTATATTGAGTGTCCAGGGCTCTGGTTCCCAACCTCTTCAGAGCAAGACATTCACTAAAGGCCATTGAATCAACGGCACCTTGCCTTAATTCAGTGGCGTAGCGAGGGAGGGAAAGGGTCGAGTTTGGCTTGTATACTATCGGCTTGGCTTGTACTCTACTCTATGGGTTTAGCTTGTACTCTATCGGTTTGGCTTGTACTCTATCGGTTAGGCTTGTACTCTATATCGGATAGGCTTCTACTCTATCCGTTTGGTTTGTACTCTATCGGTTTACCTTGTACTCTATCGGTTTACCTTGTACTCTATCGGTTTGGCTTGTACTCTATCGGTTTGGCTTGTACTCTATCAGTTAGGCTTGTACTCTATCAGTTAGGCTTGTACTCTATCAGTTAGGCTTGTACTCTATCGGTTTGGCTTGTACTCTATCGGTTTGGCTTGTGCTCTATCGGTTTGGCTTGTACTGGCTTAAATCGGTTTGGCTTGTACTCTATTGGTTTGGCTCCTACTCTATCGCTTAGGCTTGTACTCTATCGGTTTGGCTTGTACTCTATCCGTTTGGTTTGTATTCAATCGGTTTACCTTGTACTCTATCGGTTTACCTTGTACTCTATCGGTTTGGCTCCTACTCTATCGGTTAGGCTTTTACTCTATCGGTTTGGTTCCTACCCTGTCGGTTTTGCTTGTACTCTATCGGTTTGGCTTGTACTCTGTCGGTTTGGCTTGTACTCTATCGGTTAGGCTTGTACTCTATCGGTTAATCTTGTACACTCAGTTTGGCTTGTACTCTATCGGTTCGTCTTGTACTCTATCGGTTTGGCTTGTACTCTATCGGTTTGGCTTGTACTCTATCGGTTAGGCCTGTACTCTATCGGTTTGGCTTGCACTCTATCGGTTAGGCTCGTACTCTATCGGTTAGGCTCGTACTCTATCGGTTTGGCTTGTACTCTACCGGTTTGGCTTGTACTCTATCGGTTTGGCTTGTACTCTATCGGTTTGGCTTGTACTCTATCGGTTTGGCTTGTACTCTATCGGTTAGGCTTGTACTCTCGGTTTGGCTTGTACTCTATTGGTTCGTCTTGTACTCTATCTGTTCTGTTTGACTCGACGAGAGCTACATTTGGCAAAAAATATTGACGCTAAATTCTGGATCATTGAAGGTCATTTTCAAGCAGTGGCGGCGCCAGACATTTTTTGTAACCAGGGCATTGTCAGGGCAGTCATACAATGCAGAGGTGATTTATGGCAAGCGGAAATTCTGGGCATCGCAAAAATTCTGACAGGGCAACGACCAGGGCAAATGCTTTTTACCAGGGCATTTGCCCTGGCTTGCCCTGGTGTAGTGCCGCCACTGCAAAATCGGTGCTATCACCTAGGCCTATACTATTACGTAGTCCTACTATTGCGCTGCGTAGCCTATACGTTTGCCTAAATTTAAGAAAGACGTCGAAATTCGAGCGTGAATTTGAGGGAGATTTAACCATGAATTTGGAAGAAATTGTGGAATTGCACATTATATAGACTATAATTATGGTGTTCATGTTCTTTGACATTGGATAAATATCGACCCACTGTTAGTATATATATATATGCTGGCTGGGGACTCTGGAGTCCTGGTACACGTTGCGTCGATGATAGAGAATGTTGATGTGCGATGCAGTCCGTAACAGTTCGCAAGGCTACCTCACCGTCCCGCACTGGAACCGGTTGCCTCAGCCCTCAGGGCCGAACTTATTTCTATTTCTTTTGACCAGTGTCACCAGTTCCGCCAACGCCTGAAAAGTGAAATTTTGACCTCTCTTTAGCCTACCGGTGAAGACACTGGCCCGGGTCTGATCTTGAATGGCGCTATTTAAATACTCGATAACGAAGTCTATTATAGGCCTATAATAGGCTATAGGTGGATTAAAATTACGGTCGGATGATGATGACGTCTACTACTACACATACGTGACCAATAGGAGCGCCATCATGAATAGCCAAGGGGCCGTCCATAAATGACGTCACGCTATTTTGGCCGATTTTTAACCCCCCCCCCCCTCGTCACACTTCGTCACAAAAAGTCAGACCCCCTCTGAAAATGACGTCACAAAGCTAAGACCCCCCTAAAACCAATTTCCATGGCGAAGCAAAATGCTCTTTCATGGAACAAATAGCGAAAGCATGAATATTTTAAAATCTAATGGTGACCAAATATTGAAATAATTAGAAAATTATTAATAATGGTACCCGTATACATTAAAATAATTAAAAAATAATGAAAATTTAATCCTCAAAATTAGTGCTGTTATTATTAAAATTAAATTGTTGTTAATTGTTAAATTTAATAACATAGACCTGGTGTGACGTCACACTACCTCAGACCCCCCCATGTCACACATCGTCACAAATTTCCGACCCCCTCCCCCCCTAGGTGCGTGACGTCATTTATGGACGGCCCCAAGGGCTATAATTATGAGGCCTATGAAGAACAACGTTGATTCATTGTAGGCCTATTGTATTTATTGTCTTATTGAAAATGTATATATAAATGCAATACAATGAATCATTACCGTATGCATAATTAATTTGGGGGCCCGATAGCGCATTGGATAGCATCTGGCGTAGAGAGCAAGAGGTACCGAGTTCGAGTCCCGTAGGGCGGATATGCTTTGTAGGCTGCCATTAGCGCCGTGTATTGCAGGCTGTCTGTTCTGTTAGTAGTTAAGATTTATGTCTTCTGTCATTTGTGTTCTTGTGAATTGTTTCAATTGAATAATTGTACACTGTAACCGGTTGCGGTTTGTCAACCGGATTGTTTGAATAAACGAAAATATTATTATAAACGGTGATTAGTTTCCTTAACTTTGCCTTTTAGAACTTGGAAATTTAATTATTTGTATGGTCTAAGGCTCTAAGCATGCAGACAGCAAGTAGCTTAGGCTATAGGTCGTAGACCTTCAGGATCTGTGTAGGCCTACTGTACCGCCGGTAAATAGGCCTATAAGCCGTCACCCTGACGTGGCTGTTTATTTTAATTTAATTTATTTCAAAATAATAATTAATCATTGGTTCTTAAGTTTTATTTGACAGCAAACTGAATGGAATGAGTATCTTGCTATCGTCAATTTTCGCCCTCGTGAACAGAGGCTTAATTCCAGTTTCTGGTGTTGGCAAAGCCTGTCTAGGCCTATATACCACTTATTATAATAGCCTAGTAGACATACAGCTCTTCACAAAGCACACACACACGGAACTTCGAGATTCAAGTCGAGATCAAGATGCCGCTTACCGCGGCTTACGTCAAAGGCGAGGTTCAAGTTAAAATGTAAATGTACATGTTTTACTATAGCGACCGTAGCCTATAATATTTGGCGTCGACCCTGTTCATTTTTCAATGAACTGATCGGTGAGATCATTCAACACTGCTGCCCATGTGATTGGGTGCCACGTATGCCATTTAAAGTCCATGTATGGAACGTGCCAGCCCCAGATCAAACTCTAAAATAAGCCACCATCGGTATGCGAAACGCCATCTGTAGTCTACGTAAAGATCGAGATGTCTCGGACATACGTAGCCTACTAACCGGGCCAACCCAGGCAGCCTCAATCGCCATTGTGCCCAGGTGATAAAATGGTAGCCGACTGCGAGTCTATTGGGACCAAACGATCGAGGCTGTCAGTGAACGTGTGCCGGTTGTAGTGCCTGGGATTGAACTGGCTTCTCTCTTACGTCTCAGGTCTAGATTTTCACTCAGCATGCAAAGGCCTACATAGCATTGCCTTTTATTTGCAGTTCATAAACACTGATCCTCGCACGCTCCTTAGCAGTTCAAGTGACAGATGCTCACATGTTCCTTAGCTGTTCAAGTGACAGATGCTCACATGTTCCTTAGCTGTTCAAGTGACAGATGCTCACATGTTCCTTAGCTGTTCAAGTGACATTGATCCTCACACGTTCCTTTAATAGCTGTTCAAGTGACACTGATCCTCACATGTTCCTTAGCTGTTCAAGTGACACTGATCCTCACACGTTCCTTAGCTGTTCAAGTGACAGATGCTCACATGTTCCTTAGCTGTTCAAGTGACAGATGCTCACATGTTCCTTAGCTGTTCAAGTGACATTGATCCTCACACGTTCCTTTAATAGCTGTTCAAGTGACACTGATCCTCACATGTTCCTTAGCTGTTCAAGTGACACTGATCCTCACACGTTCCTTAGCTGTTCAAGTGACAGATGCTCACATGTTCCTTAGCTGTTCAAGTGACAGATGCTCACATGTTCCTTAGCTGTTCAAGTGACACTGATCCTCACATGTTCCTTAGCTGTTCAAGTGATGCTGATCCTCACATGTTCCTTAGCTGTTCAAGTGACACTGATCCTCACGCGTTCCTTAGCTGTTCAAGTGACGCTGATCCTCACACGTTCCTTAGCTGTTCAAGTGACACTGATCCTCACACGTTCCTTAGTTGTTCCAGTGTAACAGTTTAACCCATACAAGTGGGCCACTGGCCATAGCCACATTTGACCCACAGTTAATAATTCCAGGCACTGCCCGCATTCTAACCACAGTGATGATTCGAATTCCTGCCCATATTAGACCTTTACCAATGACTCACGAGTTCTACCACTTTTGACTCCCTGCGACAGTCCTGGTAACCTGCATACCCTACCATTATCTGCTCCACCTGCACTGGTAGGCCCTGACCACATACGACGACCCACAGTGATGACTCAGAGGCCCTGCCCATTCAACCTTAAAATGGTGACTCAGAGGCCCTTCCAACATCTGACAATCATCGACTACTCAGAGCCCCTGCCCACACTGTGACCCAAAGGCCTTGCCCATATTAGACCCACACTGGTAACTCACAGGCCTTGTTTGTTTTCACGTTGCACTAGTGTCCAGCAAGCCTTGACCGCATAGATGGCCCGTGTCGGACGTGTCCCAAAGACTGACCGGTAGATCCAGCCATATTATAATTATTATAATTACCCATTTATTAAGCACCACTATCGGATGACCAAGCATCAATCGATGGCGCTGAGCAACTGTGATTAAAGGACTTGCTCAAGGTCCCTGCACCGTAACCGTCTCAGAGGAGGAGGTTCGAACCCGTGCTCTGCGTGTCACAAGGCGAGCGCTCTAACCACAACCGTCGTCAGACAGACGACTCCGACGTGTCCTGACTTTGAACCCCAGTCCTTTTCTTCTGCTGGTTCAGTCTGTCACATTCGCTGCAGAAGTCTAAGTCGGAGCCGTTGGAGGCTGCCTCCGACTCCGTGCTCTGACTCCGAAGTCGCAAAGGTCGCATCTCGAGCGTTCGCGAGTCGCAGGACGAGAAGAGCACAGCTCCTCTGCTGTTGTTGCATCCGAATATCAAGTGAACACCGTCAAAGTATTCGGGGTTTTCGACGACAGCTCCCGTAGAGACGGGTTCCGGACTGGAGCCCGGACAGATCTTCTTTGTAGCACCGGTAGAAGTGTGACAGTGGTGAAGCGGTGGCTGAGAGTGTGGAGGGATTTGGCAACCGCGGTGTTGTGGCCGTTCTTGAGGACTTGATGCTGATTGGTTGCCGTCATTAGCAACTGAATCTGATGAAACGAAACATGTTCAAAATATTCAACCAAGAACATGGACAGCACATCATCAACATTGGAAGTCATCATCGCAAATCATCATCATACCAATTAACATCGTCATCATACTCAATATCATGATCATCATGATCATCATCACCATCGTCTCGTCGTCATGGTCTCCATCATCACAACCTCATCCTCATCATAATCATCATCATAAGTCATCATCGGAAATCACCATCATATGAATCAACAGCATCATGAACTTTCTCATCACATGCATGTCAAACATGCTTCTACCACTTGCGTAAGATTCACACTGCAGGCCATCTACAGGCAACTTGCACCATCACAATCTTGATGCACGCATTAATACGCACCAGTGACAAATATTATTTACTTATTTCAACCTTTACAGCACAAATCAGCTAGTCTGTTTTAAATGCTGTTCATCGGCGGTATGCCTAGATTTGGACCTACATCCACTTTCTCATATCAGCTGTATAGTTAATTCCTTAATTTATTCCGCTGTCAACAGACAGCATATGTTCTTCTATATCCAAGTAAAACGCACACTAATGCACTGTTGCTGTTACCTGCATTGGACTCGTTATTCACTAATTCTAAGTACACATTTGGCTTCGATAGCTTCGGCTGCAGATAGTCATCCTCATCAACTGGCAGCCTCATCTTCACTTTCTCCAGCTTCTGACCACCATCTCCATCGGAGGCAAATGGCAGAGCGTGATCGCTGGAGATTGTCTGACGACTGTCTGGATCGCACTCGATCAGGGTCGACACGGTCGACGGTGGCTCCGAAGTACAGCTCAGCACTTCGTGATTTTGTCTCGGCTTGCTTTTAGTCGGCGCTGGTTCCAGGCAACTGAATTTGGCGTCGTGCCATTGTCGATAGAAGCACTGGTCGCTGGCATCGTCCTGTCGCAGACGAGACTTGCGACCTCCGTTACGACCTTCGACATGACCTCCTTCTTGAGCCTGGAAAGGAACATTATGATAGAAATTCTTCAGTGCATTGAGTGCAAGGGTTGTGGACTTGTGGAATGGTTGTAATGATAGTACTGTCTCAGTGGATACTATCACAGCCTTTAAGAAGAAGCTAGGAAAATTGTTCTATTATGCATGTTCCAGGTTAATTTGCAGTGGTTCTAACACAGACTAAATGTCTTCTGAACCAGTTAAAACCTTTGTTATGTTATGTTCATTTTAAGAATGTAATCATATCAAAAAAGGGGGAAAAAGTCACTATTAGAAAGTGTTAATATGAGCTAAAATTTAAAGAAAAAGAAGTGCATGGTGTATGTAGAATAGCTAATCAAATCCATGGGCATAAACAAATAAACAATTTTAATTTTTTGAATTTTTTTGCGTACCACTAAATGACACATGGCGCTGGGCTACAGGTTACATTTCGTGAGTTCCATGCTGTAAATTTGATAAGCTTAAGTCTTCTGAAACTATTAGTGCCAGTTATTTTTCAGGTTGCAAGTTGTAAATATGATTAAGCAATAAGCATACTATAACCGTAATTACCATTTCTAGTGCGCCATTGATGTGGTACTTGATGGACGTCATGTGGTCAATGCAGACGTTGTTACCCTGTGGATGGAGGTATTCTTCTGCTGTGACCACTTCCTCTGGGCCATCCGCCGGAATGCTCATGTTGCGCACCAGATCGGCCGTGTCATACGTCTGGCTTGGAAGCCGCATCAGCTTGTCACCCTTGAAATTGAAAGAAAACTCTAAGCTAATGACTTCATTTGCACGGTTTTCATGCATCAATCAATAGTCATAAAATTAATGTAATAAAATGACTTTATTAATGTTATTAATGGCATGAATCGACTTCAAGCGAATCCAACATAAAAGTCATAATCTGTTGGAAAAATTCAATAGGTCAGGAAAAGTCACGCTATAGTGGGTAAACAAATGAGGCGACTTATGACAAGAGGGACTACATAGGACTTATGACAAAAAGGACTTCATGGGGCTTATGACAAAAAGGACTACATAGGACTTATGTCAAAAAGGACTACATAGGGCTTCATCAAGTACATCTTCAAATATAGCAATCTTGAATCCAACGTTCGTTCATAGATCACAGGAACTTACAGGAATGACAAGATAACGTCCAGGATCACGTGCCATCTTAGCAAACTCCTCAGCCAGTTCTTTGAAGGATGGCCTACTCATGGCATCAAGCATCCAGCCTAAAATGTAATGCAGGGTAAAAAAAGTTTACAATACCTTCACAAATGTTGTCAGTTAAGCTAGTTATTCTTTTTTTTCTGACAATGCTATTTGTGTATACTCAACCGTCATCCCTCTGCTAACATGGCATACGGGTATCCCTAACTTAGCGGGACTTCAGTCCATTCTGGGAACCCGATTGTTTCCCTTAAATGTTAATAAGATAATCATGTGATCTGTCTGTTTTAAATTTCCAAACTTATGATCGGTGATTGATGATTAATGATTATTCTGGATCACTACTTGTAAACTATTCTCCGGAAACAATAAAAGGATCGATTGATTGATATTATGTATATATATATGTATCTTATCTACATACATACTACAGCATCATTTAAGTACCTCACAAAAACACTGCAGATGATGTTAAGGTCATTATGAACAAAAAGTTAATCAAAAATAAGCAAGCAGTGAGTGGATTCTCTGGTAACTAGAAGAACTACAACTGGTGAGCAGCCAGACACATAGACCTACCAACGGATTTCGATTCATAGCTGATAGTACACCATTTTTGAATTTCCTGAACTACATTATAATATAGTATGACCTGCATATTAGAGTTAGGGATTTAACTGTTTTATTGTACTGCATCATGTTATTATTCCCTTTACCGTCACTAGGCCTATGCTTTCCACTTTTGCTGATTTGTATGTACTGTTATTTGCAGTGTGGACGTTTGTCACTAATAGATGTTACTTACTTACTTATAACAGACTTCAAGTATACTCGACACTTAACCATCCCTTAATCATCTCTAAACTTAATAATCTAGATGCCAAATTTGCAACCATAGAGCGCTATTCACGAGATACTTAAAAGGAGTTATAAAAAAACAATCCGATGCAAACATTCAGTCATATAACATGACTGAAATCAAATTCATGATTCGATGAAACTCAGCATGAATTTTAATTTTATTTTAAATTTCACTTCCGTGTATGCGTGAGCAGAATGTACTGACACTTGATCATGATCATGTAGACGTCTATTGTACAGATCGAAGGTTGTGACAGTCGTTCCCCTTTCTCCAGAAGATCGGCGATGTCCTTCGCATGAACGCTTTCATAAGGCCTCTGACCGTACGTAAAGATCTCCCAAACAGTGACACCTGATTGACAAAAAATTTCAAACACAGTTCTAAGACGCCTTTCACTTTCACATGACACAATTTCTAACAGCAAAATAACAACACTCAGGTTCCTCTTCTTATCAGTTATTGGCTTTATCAATTATCCATACCGAGCGGTTCTTGAGCAGTTCTTAAATGAAACTATATAGCTTTCTGGGATAGTTTACCTCGGACCCTACGACATGAGCTCCTTTGTCTCTCTTCACTTCTTCCACAAGTCTTTGAAAACTATTTTGTTCAATCCTGGGTTTTCTGTCGTAAGGTTGGGAGCACCTCTGATGAGTCTCTCTTGAAGAGGAGCTCTATAAATTGCTAATTACGATTACAATACCAAACCAAATACAAAACCATCAAATATATAAGAGGTGCTATATAAATTTTGATTGATTGACTGATTGACATGTGTCACTCCTCAGAGTCAGATTTACTGAGCCAGCATGCGCATTTAAGCACAGTAATTAAAATGAATAGAGTTGAGAAGATTTGATGATAAGCTCGTTTTAAGAACTCAAAGCATATGAACAAGTATGAGCACAAGTACTCTAGTAGCAATAAGACACAGAAGTGCTCGAGCAGAATTGGTGGGTTCTTGGATCAGGTTGAGTGAAGGTAACACTCAGAGAAGTTACTTATGACTTACGGCAAAATTTAGCCAAAAGATGAGTTTCTTTGCCAACCTACACAAGACAGTGTGGCAGAAAACAAATAAAACTTACCAAAACTCCAAACATCGCTCTTATGTGTGAAGACCCGATGTTGAATGCATTCAAGTGCCAACCACTTAATTGGCATCTAAACAATTAAATAGTCCTTCTGAGTAATTTGCTGAGAATTTGTTGATACATAAATATCACAGAGTGTCTCAAGACAGAAGTAGAACTGTAAACAAACCACTATTTCAGACTATGAACCTGCACTGAATTACGTCAGGGACATACAGACCTTTCCAATGCATTGATCAAAAAATGTAAGGAGGTCACTATGTTTAGTTTGCAGTAATATAATGTTCAGAGCATTTTAAAGCAATCCTTCAAGACATATACCCATAGCACTAAATTAGAAATCCTGTTACCTTTCCACTGACGGCGTGAAATTCATCTTCATTGTAATCAAGCAACTTTGCAAGTCCAAAATCCGTGATCTTCACCTGATTCGGACTCTGAACTGGAAAACCAGAAAAGTTCATAATTCAGTAAAATCTTAGAAACTTCTGACTTTTGAAGGTACTATATTCATCAAATCCAAGAAATAGAGTAAGCTATTAAATCCTAGATAAAAATTACATATCACGTTTTTATAGTAAGACAGCTAATTAGTTAATTAAGAACGAGACAAAGAATGCTCAGATAATGCAGTCACAGTTGGCAGGCTCTCATGAAGAGCCCAACCAATGGAGTTCCAGAGTTTGCAGTTGATGCCATCCATGGTCTTAGTTCCTGGTCATGGTTACACTGAGGTTGAGGAATGATAACAGCAACCTGGACCTAGATTCTGGAACTCTCTCCCTCTATCTGTCCAATCTGCTCAGTCGCTGTATGTCATTTCGTTCTCAACTTATTCACCATAGGCTGCCTGCCTTACTGTCTTAGCAGGCTGATATTGTGGATATTCACCTGATTACAGCTTGGTTTGGTGTGCCATTGGTAGATGCCTTTTACATTAGACACCGGCACAATAAATGCCACAAATTACAACTACAATAACAGTCAAATGAAATGAAGTCCCTATGTGCAGAGGGAGTCTAACTATTCTCAGCTGTGACAGTAATGCCACAACACAGCAATGAACCAAACGGAAGAAGCAGTATGTAAGAAGCAAGAATCTTGCACTCACCAAGCACATTGCGGGCTGCCAAATCACGATGTACTATACCTCGCTTTTCAAGGTAAATCATTCCCTGAAACCAGTAAAACTTGTTACAGCTGCACACATGACCCCATGCAATTTATTACAGCTTGGTATTCTACTACACACATTGCCACATGAATTTATTTATTAATTAATTTATCTATTTATTTGGGTACTTTATCATCATGACTCTTACATAATAGGCTATCACATGTTCACTCAATATGACCAAGTGACAGTGCAAGATGGCACGGAAAAGTTGCAAGTGGACTTGCTCAAGATCCCTACACAGCAGCTGTCTCAGAGGAGGAAGCAGCTTGAACCCATACTCTCCACGTTACAAGCTGAGCACTTTAACCAATCAGCTTCCCTGCCTCGCATACGCCATTCCTACCATTATAACTTCAGAGGTTGTGTTTCTTGCTGCAAAAGTCCATTCTGCATACCCACCCCTCCTGAAGTTAAAACTTTTAGGGTATTTAATGGTCTATAAAGACTCTATAGCTAGGCATCTTTTGACTGAGATGTAGCTGGAGTTGGTGCAACTGTATGCTTTAAAAGTTCTTACATTTGGGAGTGCATTTCTAGCCTTGCATCCATGTATTATATGCTCGAGAATATATCCTGCCGCCTACCCGCGCAATCTGCGTGCTCCAGTTGAGCATGACCTTGGAGCAGATGTTGGCTTTGTTTCTTCGGACGTAGTCGAGCAGGCATCCGAGCGGCATGAGCTGAGTAACGAGCATCATCTGAACAGTCATGCAGACGGCCAGGATTCGGATGCAACATGGATGGACGACGGACGTCATGATTCGCGCCTCCTCCAGCAACTCCTTGTTCTGACTGGCTGACGTACCGTCCTGAAGAACTTTGATTGCCACGGGGATCTTCACATTCTCCCCCTCTGGTACCCACACACCCTGAAAAGGTAATGTAATGTAAGTTGTCAATGCAAGTGCAAGAGTTTAATAATACGAGTTATAGTTGCTCTGATCTAATTTGACGAAGTCTAATAACAGATCAGATATCTTGTTAACACGAGTCAAAAATAATTAACTGCCAGTTATTAATGCAAAAATTATAACTATCCTGCTCGTACATGATTTAACCGACCTAATCTAGCATGCTATTATGAGATAAAATAATTAATTAATTATCAATTATAACACAATTCATTTTCAGACGAATTCCGATATAGCAGTTGAGGCAATTGGTCCCAATGGATATGGCTAATGGAAAATCAACTCATTAATTATAGCACATCACCTCGTTACGGGGAGGATGGATAGTTAAATGGTAACACTCTTGCTAGAAGAATAATTTAGATGTTGAGAGATGCCATTTGATATCCTTAGCCAACTCTAGGTCAACTCAGCCTTCCACTCCCTATGGGGGGCAGCTGTAAAATGAGCGGGCGCCTAACAGGCTGCCAAGACATGCATTCAAAAAGATCATGAAATTTGTACCGTCATGTTTCAATGTTACTTACTATGGTTTGTCAGTCAGCTTGTCAATAAACACAATTATCATCATCATTATTATTGTTCTTGATATGCCTCCAAAAGACAGCATTATAACAAGTTTCTGGTGTACCACTGTTAATAATCATAAAAGGAAAACAGAAGTTTTAGTTGTCTGTTATTCTTGCCTTGTAGACAGTTCCAAATGCTCCTGACCCAATGATATTTCCCCTTCTTATCTCAGACTCCTTGATCAGTCGCAACATTGCCATGTCTGGTTTGGCATCACTTGGCGTCAAAGGCTGAAACAGTTCATCACCAATAACTTCACATCTAAAATCCCCTACAGTATTCCAGTGGAAATATTGTTTATTTAAAAGAAATACCGTAATTATTCACCTTCACTTGATACATCAAAGCTCAAGACAGTATTTTTCAACAGTTCATTTCCTTTAGCTCAAGCTACACAACAACCCTCAGAAACAAATGGTTACTGTATGAACAAGAAGGAGTCTGAAACTGGAGGCTCTCATCTCTACCAAGATCTGAGCATCAAGGTCCGAACACAGTGGCATTCCAAAGTTAAATGTAAATTGAAAATTTATTGGCTAAGTTTTACTTCACTGAAGTTCATATTCAGACTACAATAGATATATCTGGCCAACATTCTTCTATCTCGCTCTCCTCAGATTATTTTAAACAGAACACCTGTGGAATAAAGCAAGGAACATCTATTATCACCTTTTAAAGACTATGAACAACCATCACTTTAAGTAAAACCAAGCATGAACCATCACCACTAGTGAAAACAATTAACAATCATTGCCAGCTAAAACATTGACATAGAAGCACCACACTTATCAGATGGAAAACAATGTATGGTAGAACACCTTAAGTGAAAACAAAGAACACCCGCTGCCTGCTGAAAAATAACAAGACCAGATAACACCCATCACCGAAAAGTAAAAGCATTCAACATCCACCACCTGCGGAAGAACTGAAGTAGTACCGGTAGGTATCACCTGTTGGAAAAAGCGAAAGTAGCACCAGAACCCTGTAAAAATGAACAGGACGAACCTCCCCTCGTACCTCGCTCTCTTCCAGTCCACTCATGCGGGCCGTCAAGCGCAGTTTGTTCTCCTCAGCACGAGCCCACTGACGCCGCATGTAGACAATTGGCAGAATGATGATTCCAATGAGGATGAGGCAACCAGCGACTACGCCAACTACCAAACCACTCTGCGGATGACTACAAAAAACACACTTCCTCATTGATTCATATGAATATATTATTTTTTGCAGTGGCTTCTTTCGATTTGTTACTTCTGGACTTTGTAAGGACGGCATTATCCAATTACATTTGTATTGTATTGCATAAAGGCCAATGTTCAACAGAAATACAGAGTGGTATTGGCATTCATATTCATCACAGCAATCCATTGGCTGAAAGCCTGTAAGTGTCTATTGATCATCATGTAGATTATCGTTTTCTTCTCCAATTCTTTGTCTTTCAATTCCCAGATCAACCTATTAGTCCTGGGGCTGAGTGGGGTCCTGTGTGCAATCATATGTCCCCTATTTTTGACTCTGGATACTTGTAGGGGACCCATATGAGATTGAAAAAAACTTGGGTAGACATTCCAGATGTGGGGCAGAAATGTGTAATTCTAGATGACGTTCAAGATGGCCGCCGCATCATTATATCCTATATAATTGCATCTGTGTCTGTCTTGGAATGATGAATTTGGTGTCCTTACCTAGGTTTTTGGGGTCAAGGAATCCGTTAAAATCATTTTCAGTCAAAAAAAATTACGGTTAAACGTTAATTCCAAGATGGCCACCAAAATACGAGGCGCAATGACCTTTCGACAAGCTTTAAAGGTTCAGAATTGAGGTAGGTGATAAATCAGGACTCTCCTTGACCTAGGTGTCCCTGTACTGGACGGTATGTAAAAATTAGAATTTAAAAGAAGACTGAAGCATGTTTTATTGGTTATGTTACTGTAATATCATTTAAACTGTCATATTTGGAAAATCGCATTTATCATGAACAGTGCTGTACACAACACGCATCAATCTGCAAATGTTCACCGTATAGAAGTTGTACAGTTAGCATATACTGCTCTAACTCTCAATGTTTGTATGAACCACACTAGTTTGTTGAAATAACACCATGAGGGTTTTTGCAGTTCTTGCTGTGACTGTCTTCCTGGCATTTGCAGAACATGCAGCAACGGACGTTTCTTTCTCTACAAGGACACGAGCGAGTGGCACATTTCACACATTTACATTTCAAAGACACTTCATCTGGCAAATGACGATGGTATGTCTGTGGGACGAGACATTCGCTTTCCATGGTAAATCCATAGTCTAGTGGGTTCAGTGAAAAGTCTCCGAGGCAATTTATTTGAATGTAGGTTGCATAGAATGCCCGCAGAATATGACCTTCAGTACCATAACTAGTTGGGGGTAGATCAGAAAATGTCTTTGACGTTCTGTAATGGTACCAGCTGAAACGTAAACGATCCATCGTTTCAATGCCATGGTTCCCTCTGTTCAGCACTTGCACAAGGAACTTCTCAGCGTTGTGCACACAGTCATGCACATCCGTATGTGCCCTCCCGAAGTCTTTCAAGTACAGAACAGGCTGGGCCTTGATGCCAGCAGCTTTTGTGCCAAATTTGCTAGTAATGTCACAGCCGGTCAATGCATGTGTTGCAGGGAGGACTTCACACAATTGCTTTCCAACTTTTGCAGCTATTACATGAAGAGGGATGAATCGTGTCTTGTCTCCAACTCCCCCTCTGAGCCAAAGTTCAGCGAGTCCATGCGCCACCAAGAGATGGTAGAAATACATGGCTACAACGAATACATCAGTGTCACTTGAGAGGATTACAATCCGTGCCATGCAACTCTGTTTGACAGCAGTAACAGCGTGTGGAATTATTCGGATGTCGGCCTCTTCATGATCGGTGTCAAGGTCTGGGTGTTGGAACACTTCTCCATTCTTTATCGACTGTGTTGGTGTTGATGTTTCATCACCAACTATCCGACTTAGGACGATGACAACACCATCAGGATGTGCTGTGAAGTGGTCCATTATATATCCCTTTATTAGCAGTTCCATTTGGACTTTGTTTGCTGCAGATGGCCAAAAACTGTCCATATCCTTTGCTAACTTGCTTTCTAGTGTAATGTTACTGTACAATACTGGGGTTTTCTGAGTTCGCCTCATTCGCTCGCTGTATTTCACTGATCCTTCGATGTATGAATCGAAGATGAAGTCAATGCGAGATGCATTTTTGCACACTCCAAAGATCATATTCAGAAACTGATTGCACAATTCCCCGAAGGTGTTCAATGACGACGTTTTCAGCTTTCGAACGTTAGCCATAACATCAACAATGTATCCAGTTGACATATCCGTCCACTGCGTAGGAGCTATGTAGTCATCTGCAGTAATTGTTGATTCAAGTTCTTTCATAAGCTCATGTTTTGTCGGTTTCGTCATAAGTCCCTCCTCATCGAACAGGCTACTCTGTTCGAGCAAATCGTAGGTGAAGACCTCTTCGGCATCATACCCACGGACCCTGGCAATGTCTACTTGCTTTTGTGCTACACCTAACTCCTTCTTGACTCGCTGTTTTGTCTTTGTGGCTGATGGTGTTTTTCCCTCGGCACTTGCGAATGTCTGAACATTGTTCCTGCTGATTGTGTCACTGAGACGTTTCGTCTTTTCCACCAGGCGCTCCTTTCTAAATGTACGGTACAAATTAAGTCCAGTTAATTGAACAGACAATATACTGTCTTGAATGTTATCTGGCACGATAGCTCTGGTGATAAAGTTATGTAGTTTCAGTTGAGTTGTCTGCTTGACCTCAAACGGATTTTCATATTTGAGAATGTACGCCATCATCATGTCGACCTTGCTGTCGTTTACCTGCGTTTGGCGAAGACTGAAAGAATGGTTAACAGTCAATTCTGTGTTGTTGAAATGCACACCTGTGACATCACGAAATGTTTCATTTACTGCCATCAACTCATGGTGAATGATGTTCCATCTCGTTACGTATTCCTTCCGTTTTGTATTTCCAATTATTCCTCCACTTGCCTTAGATGAGCGGTTGATGGTCTGTTCAAGACACATGTCGGCAGCAACAGCTGAGAATGGGGTAGAAGAACGCTTCACTACAAAACGTCCAGCCATGAAATTAGCATGGATAAGCGGTGCAGTCTCTGGCAATTTCTTCATGTCCTCCAGGTATAGAGAACACCATCGGAGATAGTTGCTGTTGTCAAAAACAGCAAAGTATGGCAATACGGCTTCCACAGAATGTATGTGCAGATGCCAGTCACCTTCTCTGTCAGCCCGCACGATGTCCTTTGCCAACCGAACCATTTCGATAAACTGATCCCAGTAGGTGAATGTTTTGCTTTGAGCCTTCCCTTTCCTCTTAAACTCCTCGAAATCCTCGAACAGCTCTCCTGACAGTCCCAGGAATGAGTTAAGGAGCTCCTTACTTTTCACATTATTCTTTGCAGAAACCTCTTGCTTCATTTCTCTAAGCAACCTGAGTGGCTCTATGTATTTCTGTGCACCATGTTGGTCAAAGAATGCACTCCATTGCAGTCTTTCCATACTCTCAGAAAGGAGAGTCAAGCCATCAAGAGACCTGACATAATGTGTACCTCCCAAGACAGCCTGGGTAGTATTTGGTCCAAAAATTTCATTTTCGATAAATATACTGTCTGCGCCACTTCCGCGAAGATACCTACCTATACAACCGAGATAGATCTTAACCAAGTGAAAAGAGCCTAAGCAAAGAGTCAAGTCTGTGAATTCGTCTGGGCGCAACATCACGATCTCTCGTGCTATTCTGTAAACACCTTCGTCGCATGTTATAGCTAAGCGGTCCTGACCAAGTTGTCGCAAGACGTTCTGAAAGTTTCTGAGAGCGGTATACACTGTGCTGTATTGAGTGACAGGGTGGGGTAGAATTGGCAAAAAGCCTACGATCCTTTCATTCAGCTTCTCCGCTGTCACAACTGAGTTGAAGGCACTCCAGCATGGCATTTGTTGGTCAACGCTGTCCCGTTGGATTGAGCCTTCTTCTAAACTCGACAAATTCATCCGGGCTAGTGACCATGTAAGATCTTTTTCTTTCGCTTTCGTCCTACATTCATCGCTTAATATCGGGTAACTTACTGAAAAGTCACTTGGTATGTCTCCCTTCTTAGCTGGTTTGAAGAAGTCTTTTAGCTCTTGGCATTTCAGTGTCTTCTGAAAGGACTTAGGACCATGAACAACACCCGTTTCTGAGATTTTTGGCTTCCTCTGAACGCCATCTGATTTGTCCTGATATAAAACAGAAACAGTATCATGAGTACCGCCCAGACCCGATACCGTCGCCTCCTCGTGATCAAAATTATCGAATGCGGCAGTAGTAAATTTCTCTGGGTTCAGATGGCTTGGCAAAGGAACATCAGTACTTCCGTTTGTGCAAACCAAGTCCGCCAAGTCATTCTGGTACCGGAGAATTTCGTCGTAACTCACTGATATTCCTAAATGGTTTAGAGAGGTGATGAGCGTCTTACTCTTGCAGGCAGCGTGAATTCCCTCTCCACACATCATATGGAGTGGTGTCCTGCGTCGACCATTATGCACCATGAAATACAGAACCTGGAAAACTGACTTCAGTTTTCTCAATTGTGGTGACTCTCTGCCGTTACAACTAGATTCATAATCAGAAGTGTCAGCATTATCGTCGTCCAGGGTGTACTTAAGATCATTTCGGTCATAATTTAGCAGCACACACAAAAACGTTGCTAACTCATCTGGGATTTGCATATTATCCCAGGCTTCCTTCAGATCAACAGAGTCACAAAACTTGTCCTGCAAGTCAAAATTAAAGTCCACAAGAACTTGCCTAATTGTCGATGCGCATTGAGTAATGTGATTGCTGGACCGAATTAAGCCAGCCATGTCTGCAGGAGTGGTGACGTTTAGGAACACCATGTCACATTTATTTGCCTCTGTAGGCCTGGAAATGTTCAAGTCTTGGCCATAGTGACTTTCAAGAAAAAGTCGAATGTCTCTGTTCGAAAACGTTTCAGTTGAATCTTTAAAACCATTGACATTGTCCCGGAGGTCACTTAATGGAAAACCCTGTCCACTCTTCAAAGGAGAATCAATGTTCGACAACAACTTCGCAAAACACATATTTTTGGCTGTGCTGTTCGATGGCGCATCACATGAACTTTTTGCTCGGTCATACTGCATAAGATAACTGCGGATGCAGTTTTTGTGACAGTATAGATCTGACCCAAACACAGAGTGAACATCTTGCAGGTCACTTGTCCGATAGTACACTTCGTCTTGAAAGAATACTGCAGCCTTAAGGAACTTTTCTGCACGAACATCTTCACACATCCTGAACTTCTGCCGTTCTCCTTTTTGCTTAACATTGCCACACACCGTACATGTCTTATGAGACGCTGGTATATCAGTAGATGGTGGAGCCCGTGGTGTTATTTTGGCTCTGGTTGCTCTGATAACAGATTGGGTGGGCACCGATTCATCTCCCTCTGACTCATCGGTAGCTTTGCATGACTCTTCTTGAAGTTTCATCAGTGTTTTTTTGAGGGTGTATGATTTATAACATTCGTTGTTCACATGATAAACAAACAGTTCATGTTCAACTTGTTCTAGTCTCCTTGCAACCAAATCCTTACGTATTCTAGCAGCCTCTAGTATCTTCAACCGTGCCTGTTCATTGCCGCATATTGATTCATTAGTGTCGATCTGGCAAATGATACACTTGTTGATGTCAATTTCAGCGACTTCAGAGCGCGACCTCTTCAAAGGAATCCCTTTAACTTCAGTCATTGCCTGCAAATACAAAAGAAACCAAGTTTAATCTACGAGCTCAATTACGAAACTAAAAAGGCTTGTCAAAAGGCCGCGTCGCCATTTTAAAGCTAAGTTTTAAAGCTATGTTTGATTTCCCTATCGCGATCAATTTGAAAGACATCGGGGACTGTATCTCACGTCATGTACACATTTTATGTGCCACTGTATATCAGATAGCGATACTTGTGAGTATTCAACACCTTTCTGAAAGGGTGTATCGCATTAATAATTTAGCTGTGAGCAGTGCCGCGTCCGGGGCTTGAACCCACTCCATTGCGCCTCGTATTTTGGTGGCCATCTTGGAATTAACGTTTAACCGTAATTTTTTTTGACTGAAAATGATTTTAACGGATTCCTTGACCCCAAAAACCTAGGTAAGGACACCAAATTCATCATTCCAAGACAGACACAGATGCAATTATATAGGATATAATGATGCGGCGGCCATCTTGAACGTCATCTAGAATTACACATTTCTGCCCCACATCTGGAATGTCTACCCAAGTTTTTTTCAATCTCATATGGGTCCCCTACAAGTATCCAGAGTCAAAAATAGGGGACATATGATTGCACACAGGACCCCACTCAGCCCCCGGACTATATGATACTAACCAGTCTCCTGTTTTGCTCTGCACAATAGTCATCTTCTATTACTGGTAAAACCACAACAGTAGGTTTTGCACGTAGAAAATAACATTACAGCAGATGTATAGATCAGCAGTATGGCATAGTATAGTATCCCGTAGTACAGGACAGTATAGCACCATTGCATGGTAATAGCATGGTATAACAATATATCTAATAATATTTTAGCATATTATAGCTGCATGCAGCATTGTAACTGTAACATAAATTTGTGTAGCATCTCTAAAGAACATCTCCGTGTTGTACAGTAAGTACTATATACAGTAGGTAACACAGCATACCATGGTATGGCAAATTGGCAATATGTAGAAAAGTACATTGTATTGTATGTTACTGAGCAGGAACCTTACTCTGAGAGCGCACTTGGAGGATCAAGGACGCAGATCATTCCAGGATCACGACTGATGAGGTCGGCTGTTTTATGTGGAGCCGACTCCGGACATTTATCCGTGCAGTTGAACTGTTAAAAGTGTGACACAAGTACAACTGCATCAGAAATTCATGTAGATAAAGCTAAGACTGGAGTCATTTTGGAATATGGGGCGAACTACTTCAAAGCTGGCTTTTATCTGAAAGTACGGTTGGAGCCTCTCCTGAGATGGTTACTGTGTAGGGACCTTGAGCAAGTTGTCCACTCACAGTTGCTCAGAGAATATATTGATGATTGGCCATTAGACAGTGGCAGTTAATAAATGCGTACCACCACCACTACCACCACCACCACAATAATAATGAACCAATACATAACCATTATTAATCATATATGTATGATTCTGAATATTTATATAGCACTCTTTTGGAACTTCCACTTACTGGTACAGAGCTGTTGTGGCCGACGGTGTCTCGGTAGATTTTGAAATGTTTGCAGGCGAGACAGTTGGCTTCTGTTGGACCTGTGCAGTGAACACATCTCTGGTCACATGGCAAGCACTTGGCCTCCGAAACGTTGGAGCTGTCATGGTAGAAGTCAGCGGAACAGTTGGAAACGCACTTTCCCTCCTCCTTGAAGTGCGCACAGAGTGTGCAGTGAAAGAGATCTGGACCAGTGCAAGCCAGGCACTCCTGGTGACACCTCATACAACCTTTGCTCTCCACTAAATTAGACGACGTTATCTGTCAGAAGAAGAACAAGGACTTACAAAGCCAATCACGTACAAATGGGTGCTAACGGTAGTTCAGCAAATTAAGGCTACTATCACATAGATAACAGACTTCTGTAATATGTAAGGGTAACTGTGTGTCATTTGGGCATATTAAGGCTACTATAATTTAAGACGTGTGTATGTGTGTGTCCATGCCCATTCCTCAATCTAGTCAAGGGCAAATTAATTTTTTCTCCTTTATTATTCGTGAGTGTGCACCAGCATTATAAGTCACTTTTTCTAACTGCACTGACTGTACCACACGTTTAAAGTTTCATTATTCAGAATGTTGTCAGTGTTAGATGAACTGCACCACATATTAAATTTACACTGCCTTGTTTCCAGAAATTCCGTGTAAGTTGTTTACGTGTATGAACGAATCTATCCTGAATCCTGATACATACAGTGCAATACAGCGTGAATTCGTTAACACAAAGTCGTTGGACATGCCTTATGATACATTGTGTGAACCAGACCGCACGTAATAAGGGATAATGCTAAAAGAGTCAATATTTAGCAGTAGATCACAGTTCTTGTATGGATCATTAACCAGTATGGTGTGTTAACTTGATATATATCTTCGTTTATTGATTATTCGGGATGTCACACCGCATCCAGGTACAAGTTAAATTAGAAATTAGATAGTAAGTTCGTTGCTATCATTGTTCTCATAAAAAAGGATTATTTGTTACTTTCTATATAAAACTCTTGGTATATGGTTTTCGAATGGCGCATAGACAGAGCGTGACAGAAATTCTGAGCCCACAGGCAGAGCAGTGGCTTTAGGGGCCATCCATTAAGTACGTACGCAAAATTCCAGGAAAAATTGACCCCCTCCCCATACGCAAGTGTACTTTTAACACCCCCCCACATCTGCGTACGTACGCTTGACGCGCATCCCCCACCCCGAATCCTATAGAACGGTCTATATCCTGACTGTCAAACTGACCGGCCAAACTGTCGGGACTCAGTGCACAGCTTCAAGACAGTGAATAGCAAGCAGTCAGAGGTAACGGGCATACAAGTGTGTGATCCTTTCCCACAGCCCTACTTAACCCTATTAATTGCCTGATCGCTGAACTGTGACTCATTTGAAGGAAGGCCAATATAGACAGTATTATCGAGGTTTACCCCCTTCCTATGCCTACGCAAGCATACGCAATGAGGTGCATTTTGCTTACCCCTCCCCTCGATGCGCACGCACTAAATGGATGACCCCTTATGAGAAAATGTTTTAAAAACAAATTGAAATAATAAATGTGTGGGTACGATATTATATTTGTATAATAATGCAACCATGATTTTATTCCGTTGTTAATTTTCAAATTTATACGAAGTCAAAAAGCAACTTTTCTGGATTTAGCTGCAGCAGAATCGTTTATAATATACTTGTACTTCAATGATTTTGCAGATCATATTCAACTGCAAGAGTTGCAAGACCATTCACTTTTAATTTGCTTGAGCCTACAATATTTTCATAAGTTCATTGTGGGCCCAACCCGGGCCCCTAAAAGTCGCCGGGCCCCTGGACATTTGCCCCCTCACAGCACGCCTGTAAATAAGCACACAACATATAGTTCACCTTTTATAAAATTTGACCTCCGAGAAGCACTGCAACCATTGCCATCTAACTGATCACTCTTAATCTGTGGAGTTTGCCATATTGAATCGGATTCATATCTTTCACCCTTACTGTCAGAACGAGGCATCTTCCTAAGCTGGATTAAGAACAACAGCAGTGGAATACAAAGGCATCATATCTGGAAGCACTGAAGGAGATAAAAGTGGATAACGTACCGGAACTGGCTTGATGGTCTGAATGACTTGTGCCCGATCTATATCCAGCCTCAGATGGCACAGACATTAAAGCGATATGGAGGGAAATGATTAAATGTGCACTTGTTGACAACAACCAGTTATCGAACGGACACAAATAATCACCATGATGCACTGCAGACAAGTGATACAGTCTAAAACGTCGTTCATTTTATTACATCACTCCAGATTTTTATGCCTCTATGACCTATTTTGACTAGTAGGACAGCTCTCTCTAGTTTCCCATTTCTTTTTATAGCCTTTTTATGACTTTAAACTCCGGTTTTTAAACGACCTTTCCGTCCTGGCAGGGATTTGAACTTCCGAATCTTCATTTGATTCGAAGAGATAAATTCGACTCCTGTAATAACTTGTGATCATCTGTTCATACTATGAATTGTAATCATACTGCGGCGTGTCAGTTTGAAATTAAACGAAGATTATTATTATTATTATTATTGATAGTCCAGCATTCTACCCATGAGATTATCAGTTTAAATATCTGTCTAACAGTTTAAAAGGCATTGCATTCAAATCAGCAATACTTCTCCACTTTTTGCTCAACACTCAAACTAGCAAACAATGCAATCAATTAAAAGACAGTTAGACAATTGCTGTGCCACGTATCCGAATAGTATTGGGCTCTCGGAAAATTCCTGGTGGATGGTCTAACCCTTCGATCTATTCATTGCTCAATTCTGTGCATTCAGTCGACTCTTCAATGACATTCATATCTAAGCTTAAAATTCATCTCTTTCAGTCTGTTTACTCATTATATGTTGGCCTAATTAATTCGTAATCGTAATCATAATCGTAATCGTAGTCTCCAAACTTCTAAAGCGCCACTCGAAAGCCAAGCGCAGGGCACCAGCTTATTCACGAGCGCTGCGTCTAGTCAGAGAGGTTGTCCAAAAGAGTAGTTCATTCTGGGAAAGGGATCCTTGTTTAGCGGGACTTAGGTTCCTGTAAGGTCTGCTTTTGAACCATTGTTCCAGTCCATAGCATTCTTCAAAAATGTATTACTTTCCTTATTACAATTGGTTTTGACCTGTGATAGATTTCAATGTAATGATCTGTCTAAAAACCGGATTCATGGATCAATAAATGATGATTGATTGACTGATTGTGGACCATGGTTGTTTCAGGCTTCTCTGAACTGTTGGATTTCTGTAATGGATTGGGGTGCTCGATAGTGCAGTGGTTAGCGCATTGGACTGTCAATCGAGAGGTCAGGGGTTCAAATCCCTGGAGGGCAGAAATTTAGTTCAAGATTTCTGCCCCATAAGCGCCCCTAGCAAACTCAGCTATACCAAGGATTTGCACGCATTGGCACCAATTGTGTTCAGTGGGCCAGACCAACAGTTCTTGCAGTCTACATGGCATGGCTAGCACAAGTTATTGACGACATTGACTGCGACATCATTTACAGCAACCACCGACTAATCCCTTATAAGGCGTATATATTTAGATAACAGTGCTATACCATAGAACTCATTAGATAAGATTAGATAATCATGCATTCCATCTACCGTTTTGCCATTAACTTTAATTTTTCTGTTGCTTGGGATGAATCCCTTGTAGTATCCGACACCACATTCATCCTCTGGCATCATGCAGTGCTGGATGTTGTGGTCTTCGTCGAAGCGTATCAAGTCGCAGGATCTGCAGGCATTGGCACCGATCGTGTTCAGTGGGCCAGAACAACCGTTCTTGCAGTTTACATGGCACGGCTGGCATGAGTTATTGCTGTCTGGGTATTTCAAAACTGGACACTCAGCAACACAATATGGACCGTCTTTAGTATGACCACAGGACTCACACTGGTCAGCATTCTGCAAGTAACAATTTAACAATATATAATCAAACATCTTCTATTGAGCCGCTGTAACAATGCTCAAAGGATCAGTTGATGATTGTTACTAAGTAAAGTTGGTGTAGAAGCCAAATTCCCAGGTAAGACCTGTCAACAAACTAGGAAATCTGAGAAGACCCAGTAACAGATTACGGAAAAATTGAGTGCAATGTTTTGGTTAATGTTTATGTAAATGTTTATTCGGGTCCTACGGAAATTCTTTGTTACTCAGATATCATGACTCCCTTGTGTAAAAAATTTTTTGTCACAACAACAATTAAAATAAGAAATTAAAAAAACAACAACAACAAAAACAAAAACAACAACAATAATAATAATAATAAAACAAATAATTAAACTAATAATTAATTAATTAAATTAATAATTAATTAAATTAATAATTAATTAATTTAATTAATAATTAAATCCTGTCTGTAAGGAATCCAAAAAGGGTGCAAGAAAAATGCCCAGACACACATATACATATAAACAAATATAAATGCATACATTTAATACATACAACTTACAGAACCATGGCAGTTCCCAAGGCACTCCTCATGACATCGCTTGCACTCTTTCGTTCCATTGACGTCGAGTGCATAGACCTGGAAGTCGCAGGACGGAACACAACGACTTTCAAAGCGATAGTTGGCACAACTCAGACACTGATCGTTACCATCGCCCCAACAACCATCTGAGGTACACTCAGATGAACAGACGTCTCCATCCATCGCTGAAAATGCATTCAATACTAACACTAATAATAATAATAATAATAAAAATAAAAATAATTGTAAGTTAAATGGTTAAGCTAATCTAATCCAATTAGTTCTATTGTCCTATTAACTACTGCACACTCTGTATTTAATATGCTAGCATTATATACATGACTATTACTATTGCTATTATTATTAATGTTATTATTGTTGCCCTTATTAGTATTGGTAATATTGCTGTCGTGTTGTCATTATTACTGAATATTAGTAGTAGTAGTATTTTATTTTTTACTATCACTTTAAGTACTAATTAAGTATCAAACACATGATAATTTTAAATGCAGCAATAACCATATATGCAGCAATAATACGTGCAGAAAAAAATAATTTGCAAAATTTGCAAACAGCATGAACTGGTGTTAAGCGTATATAGCAATGATACAAAAATAAGAAACAGTTCTAATATTACTTTAAAAAAGACATCAATTGAAAGTTCTGAACTAACCGCACTGAGTTGCATTGCGATTGACAGTGACCGATACTTTTTGCTCAGCCAAAGAAAGGACGCTCCGCCAGTTGATCGTGTTGACGTAGCACAAGTGTGGATTGGATTGGATGAAGACCATTCCATTGCGAATTGACTCAAGTGACTGCAAACCAAGGCTTCTCAGGGAAGTGGAATAAATGTGAAATGATGCACCCATGCTGAACAGAAACACAGTGACACACTCTGATTCAGTAATTAAACAATACATACATACATACATTCATTTATACACATATAATACAAATATAGCCTTAACACTTTAACAACGAGAGCGCACTAGAAGTGACTTGGAAACCAATGCAGCTCATCGTTAAAGTGTTAACTTATTGAATGAATGTTTGATTGACTCATTGAATTACTGCCCTATATATTGGTTGACTGTAATTAATTAACTGCAATTGTAATTAATCACGCCGCATCAAGAAAACAACTCAGAGGTTATGCTAACCTGATAAAAAAAGACACATAATCAAACAAGTGTTCAAAAGAGCTCAAAGACAACAGGTATGGTAAGACCTCGAAGATCACATCGTAGGTTGCTAGGCAACCAATTCCAGAACAGTAGAGGACAAACAACCTATAAATTGATGAATAATTGATTGACTCAGTTACTGCTCTATGTATTGATTAACAGATCATCTGAGTGACTCATTGATTTAGTGCTCAATTTATAAGTGGATAACTCATATGATTGACTCATGAAATTTATAAGCCTCATTTATTATTTGCTAATTTACGAATGACTTATTTTCATTGACTGACTGATTCAATCATTGCCTAATTTATTAGACGACTATTGGCTGATTGATTGATTGCTTGATTCAATCATTCATTCATTGCAAGATTGACTGAATTACTGTCTGATTAAATAGATGATTGTTTAATATTGATTGATTGCATCACCAGCTGAATCATTGATCCATAGCAAACTGTCATATAACGTGATCCAACCAATTTCAAGCGAGATATGCTGAGACAAGTGGCTGCCAGGATAGCAATAATCAGCAATGACAGAAAACAGGTTGCATTGGTCGCTGACTGGCAGATTAATGACCAAATGATTGATATGCTGAACGGCCATTGGGCTTTTGTTTCAATGACTGACAACTGAAGGTTATCAGGTCAAAAAGGACAATGGAACAAATTGCTACCGATCGATAGATTATGAGAAATTCCACGTTCAGAATACTAATGATTCAAACAATTTTACTGGCAGTAGACTACATACGTGTTACATAACAACACGAAATGTAATGTCTGAAACTCAGATATTACAGTTGACCAGAGCCTTTCAGAGATTCAGGGCCATTCAGAATTTGTATTTCCTGATTTCTAAAACGCCTCTAACAGAACTACCTAATCAGAGGTGCTCCCAGTGCAAGGATCCCTGCGAAAAAGAAAAGCCTTCTGATACTGAGAAAAGACAGCAATAGCCTCCGGTTACGACCTCAGAGCGAGTCGTAAAGGGAAGGTCATTTCAAAGCATAGGACTGACTGACAGAAGCATAGGCACAAAGCAGTAGCAGTCCACAAATGAGGAAAAAGAAGAATATTAATGGTTCAAACACCTTTACCGGCAGTAGAGTAAATAATTATGTCTGACTTTACAACAAGAAATATAATCGCTGAGACTAGCAAAAATTTCAAACATAGAAGAACGGTTCTTCTTTAGGCATGACCAGAGAAAGATTAATAGTGCTATGTAGCAACCTTTTCGGAGAGTACACAATGCATAAATGTTTTATTGCAGTTACAGTTCGTGCAGGATCAGTATGTCCAAATCCAAAGCACAAGACACGCGTGTGACACGCGGTCACTGCATGGAGTCTGCTCATGAATGAAGCTTAAACTCTACAAATACCGCATGCTACAGAATGGACCAGTGATTGACGCTTGCCACAAGATACCAGTGCTAACTATATGAATTAATAAATATGACTTGTCTTACTTGTCTAAAACACGACCATGAATGAACCGTAAGTTCTTGAAGAAGGATAGGTTTTGGAATCCTTCAGCGTCTGCCTGGATCTGGAGAAAGTCCGTGATCTCTTGGACTGTTTCGAAAACCTTCAGTTGATCCGGAACAATTGGCGGAATCTTTTTGTACTCATCCCTGGCCAGAAATTAGAATGAATCAATTGTTCCTGGTTTGCAGCAGAAGCAGAATAATCATCTCTATCTCTCATTTAATCTAATCAGTAAACTGATGGTAATCATCTGTGCACTGAGCATATCTCAATTGTCCCATAACATAGATGACCAAAATAAGGGCCGACACCCACTGCTCGTACACTGGCAGTGCCAGTCCCAAGCGTGGAAAAAGGATGAGGGTGACGTTAATCATCGATGTTATGACATAGAGTCATTGAACAGCAACTAGACAACCAAGGTCAGACACAGAAACAAGAAATATTTAACTGATTTAAAAACTTAAGTCAACTAGGATGTCGCCTTGGTCAATAAGAAGAAGAAGATCCTTCTTAAGTCAACCCCATGAGGTAGCCACGGATGTGAAATGTTAGCGCCTTCATTTTCTTAGTCTCGGCATATGAGGCCGGGTGTCCCCCTCCCTTGCCGCATGATCTTTACACTGACAGTGTATGGTTAGTGTAGCCTACTCATTATACCTGAGTTGGCTTGGGGCCCAGATGAAGCAGCAACAAAATTTCTGCCCTGGCAGGTATTTGAACTCCCAACCTCTCAGCACACTAACCACTACCGTGACTACACTATCGTGCACTTCATTGTTAGTGCATAAACTAAAAAGCAAAGACTTACCCTGTGAAAGTCGTTTGCAAAATTCGAATCCTGCCTTGGATGACTGTGCAGTCAGTGAAGTTGTTCAGATTATGAGCATTGACAAACTCCTTTGCTCCGTTACCAGGACACGCTGACCGCAAAAAGTTCACAAAATACATTCAATCAATCAATCAATCAAAATTTATATAGCGCCCCTTCAAGATCCCTACTCAGAGGCGCTCCATTGCTCGGTTACAGTATGAGGAAGAACTTTAAGAAGAAGAGCAGTCCCTTAAGCTAGCCCTGAAGCAGCCATGGGTATGAGGTGTTAGCGACTTCACTTTCTTAGCCTCGGCATATGAGGACGCGTGGCCAATCCCCTCCATCGCCGTCCCATCTTCCCACCAACAGTGTACGACTGTACGGCCAGTGTACACAATATAGCTGAGATGGCTAGAGGTGCAGATGGGGCAGAAATCTGAACCAAATTTCTGCCCTGTATGAATATTAATGTATATATTGGAATATTTCTAAAGTACCCTTCAAAGACCTCTTATCATCGTCGTCGTCATCATCATCATCATTACGCATTTAGACGAAATAATCCATCTAACTGACGGAGAAGTCAATCAGTGACTGACATGGCCGATGATATGCAACATTTCATACATGCATAGTATTGCATATATATATATATATACATGCATAAACACATATACGCGCACACATGCACGCACTCACGCATGCAGGCACACACACACATTCCTAAAATTCAAACATGAAAAGTATACTACTAAAATCCGTAATGCATGAAGGTATATAAAGGGCTTTCATTATGAACCTGAGGAAGGCACCAAATGAGAAGAGAGGATGAACTTACTTTTGGGACAGGGACCATCGCATTCAATGCACTTCCCTTCTGGT
Organism: Aporrectodea caliginosa; assembly: GCA_020284085.1. Classification (NCBI taxonomy): domain Eukaryota; kingdom Metazoa; phylum Annelida; class Clitellata; order Crassiclitellata; family Lumbricidae; genus Aporrectodea; species Aporrectodea caliginosa. The sequence goes on from JACEVL010000219.1 coordinate 297,219, forward strand.
CCAGCTATATGTCCAAAGCCACAGTCACTGACACAGGCTCCTCGATCAGCAATCAAGTGCGCTAAAAACAATCAACAGCAATCAAAAGCAATCTACAGCAATCACGTGCACTCAAAGCAATCAACAGTAAACATGTACACTAAAAACAATCAAAAAGAAACAACCAAAAAGTCATTTATTGTAACAGTTACTGTCATAATCGTTATCGCAAGTGCTTAGTTACATAGTGCCTCTTCAAAAAACTCATCAGAGCTGCTCCCATCACTCTGAGGTAGAGAAAGGAGAAGTTCAGGTCACAGATTGCATGGCAGCTTATTCAGTTGCAAGAAACATGCTGCTTCATTGGTAATGCCGGATTTTGGAACCGTTGGACGCCTTGTGCATTAGACACTGGCGCTACGGAAGTTACTAATTAATAAGTAATAATAGTGCACTGGCCTTTCACTTTTGCCTCTGGGGTTTAAATTTCGGTCTTCCTTCGTCAAATTCTAGTCATGAACTCTTGGGCCAATCCTTACGATTGTTATTGAAAAAGGCAACTTTTCCACAAGCTCCTAACTTGACAGACAACTGCATTTTTCATCAAACTGTGCAATCTCCAATTGTTTCGCATCATAAAGGATTAGTAAGGCCATCACCCCACAGCAAAAAAGCCAGACCGCAAATCAGAAAGTCAATCAGGCATCAGCCAGCCAATCCGCTCCCATGTAGTCACCAGCCAACTAGTCACATCTCATCCTCTCATCTGTGGCATGCTCCTCTCTGCGGCGTTATCGTTTCCACTACATGCAGCCACTCAGCCGTCTCTATCACGGACTCGTCCCCAGACCGTGTGCAGCCCAAGGATGAGTGGGCACAGGTCCTCTTCCCCCAACTAGTCAGCACACGCACGCACCATAAAGCAGTTAAAAAAAACGAAACCATACCAAGACAGCGAAGGAATGAAAAACAAAAACAAGCGAAATGAAATTAATCTGGAATTGATAATCTGAACAAAATAACAAGTCATCGGAAGACTGGACACAATCCGTGTGACTGTAATTAATCTGCACAATTCTGATTAATGTTCAAGAATTTCCGGCAGTAATTTTTAAATGACAAAACACTAAGGATGATAGACACCATTTTTTTAGAGATACACGCAATTTAATTTTATAATTTTAGGAGATAGACTCGCATGTTATTAATTTGCTAAAAACTTTTTTGTGTGGCTTCCTAATGAAACACAAAAGCAAATAAATGCAGAGTTTCAGTTTCAGTTTCAGTTTATTGCTCCCAAATGAATTGTACATGAGATACATAACAGGTATTAGTAACAAATGGTATATATGCAACAAAAGAAGACAACAGTAGGCATTTCTTGGAGTCAATGGGTGCCCTGAAGGGAAGAATAATCCCGCTAAGTAGGGTCCCTAGATACATGATAATTAGTAAAGACGTTGGGAGATCAGTAATTGTTTGGATCATAGGATGACAAGTATAATAGGAAACGAAATTTAAAAATAAAATAAAATAAATAAACAAAAACAGCAGTAGTTTCTGCTTAACTAAACATCATTTTCAATTGAACATCAACTAAATTCTACCTAACTAGACATCATTTTCGATTTTTTTTGCTATGAAACAAAGAGTAGTTCCATGTATGCCATTAATTATCAAATGTCACTGCATGTTCATCATCAGAAATGTCATGTGACAATGAACTGTACTAGATAAACATGCATTTTTAAGATGAATTCATTAACTAGAATGATACAAAATTCTTATTACTGATAAAGTCTTATTAAGACTTATTATTAAGTCGTATTAGGATTGCTTACATGGACATTTCTCGACGCAAATGCTTCCGTATGAGAACTTGGCATTTGGGTTCGGAACCTTTTTGTACGTTCTTGGGTCATAGATGAACTCAGTGGGACAGTACGCTTCACAGCGGTTCTCATTTATGAAACTCTTACAAGCCTACAAAAAATAAATATAGATTACATTAATTATTATTATTATGAATTATGATAATAATTAGTATAATTGTTACCAAGAATTTGACAGGTTCTTTAAATGCATGGTATAAATGTTGAGATGAATTATAATTCTACTACCATGAAAGACTATGCAAACTATCACTACGAATTCCTTTGCTAAATATTAACACTGTTAAAATGAATTATTATTTTATTATTCAGAAACATAACATTGCAATTACGCACCAAGTTTAAAGCAGACTCTTGCAACAAAAGATTTTCTCCACTGTTTGATTAGCTGTCTATATCCACGCTTACTTTACTTTAACTTTCCAGGTCTCAACAACAGGTTATCCTCTGATGAGTCGCTCTTGAAGTGGCGCTATATATATTTGCAATTACCATTGCCATTACCATAGAGCACCATCAGGCCACCCTGTGTCGCTGAACTTTCAATCTTTTTGCATTTTGAGTAGAAGTTCAATATGAAGTAGGAGTTTAAGGAAAAGTTCTGCGTGAGCAAGCTGTAAGTATGCGCGTATGTAAGTGTGTATGTACATGTATGCATGTGTGAAAACTGTGGATATATGTAACCAACGTCATATAGCACATTTTAAGTACAGTGCATATGAGCTGCAAACCTCTTTATCTAAACAATCTAAACCTACCTTCCAATTTAAAAAAGTCAACAACCTGATGATTTATCGTATGACGTCATACAAATTTCCGATACCAACACGCACCTACACAACAGCATAGTTTAGCGATAGTTCAATGATTCCATAAGAGGTTCTGAGACATGTCATCAACAAGTCATGATCACCGAGTCAAAAGCTGCTTAGGGCGAACATCATGGCACGTACAGAATAATGACCTCACAGCGGTCGTCGTACCTTGTTCACGTACGTATATATTTATGTATGGATTTATATATGTGAGCAGGTATGTATATAGCTATGTTTATATATGCATACATGCAAGTATATATATATATACATGTATATAAATATACATGTATATATATACATGTATATATATACATGTATATATATACATGTATATATACATATATATATGTATGCATGTATGTGTGTATAATGTATATATATACTGGGTATATATTATATATATATATACTGCTAGTAATATATACAGTGCCTTTTAAAAGCACTAAGGCCTAGATGAAGATGCCTTGCATGGTGTTGTGCTGAATAGTCCCTTAACCTG